>JALPQI010018975.1:0-21627 GCA_025490895.1 Thaumatotibia leucotreta
ATCCCCGTCACAGCCTATCTTACAATCGTGTGTTGCCGTCGTATCGTCTCGGATAGGACATAATTATGTCTGAGCTAATAAGTCAGTGAATAAATGATGAAAACCCTACCTTAGCCTACGGCCGCTTTAAAGCTAGAAGAAATTTAACAATTAGAATAGGATCATAACATAGCATTATGATTACTGAGTAGGTACTTACCCAAGAAATTTAACCATCGATCTAATTTACTAAGACTGTGTGTGTGTGTGGCTGAGATGTTTAGGCATCAGCCGCGAAAGTTCACATATACGTGAGTTCGACGACCATTTCGGACGACGGTAAAGTAGGTATACATGTTTTCTTTGGTCTGTGACATCTAATATTTATATTTATAGGTACATCAATTGAAATGAAATGGTAATACTCAAATGTATGATCTATTTGATCATCAGCACATTTTCTGGACCTAATTACAAATCTAATTAGAATCAATGCACGTGATATATTATACCCATCGAGTAATTGATTGGTCGTATTCCCAGCAACAGAAAACATACAAAAGTACTAATAAAGTACACTTCAATGTATTATTAATAAAGAATGTAGTTTATATTGAAGATACAAATAGAAACGAATGCGCGGTGACCGTTATCGTATTGGTAACGAGAGATTTGGAAATATTTAATAGGAAACATACGTTACAAAAGTTTACTAGAAAACGCTTCGATCATCTACTAAGTGTACTCCTTTTATGAAGTATAAGTATTGAAAATGGTAGTGGTAGCAGTGTATTGTATTAATTAAGAAAATGTATCCAGGATACAATTGTATTTGTGAAAAATATCCTTTTTAATAATGAGAAAATAATACTTATATTGTCTTAAGCAGACGATATCAATTGTCTTTAGAGCACGTTTTTAGAAAGTCACGAAAATGTATATTATGTAAAGTTTATATGCCGTTTGAAGGGAGAATATTTGATTCAAACCAATTTTTACCTTCATACCTAACCTTATAGGCTAGGCTTTTTTTAACTTCATGACTGATTCACAAAGATTAATATTTTTCGTTGAAACAATAAGACTTCTAATTATTATAATAATATGTAATTACTTTTACAAAGTTTCCTACAAAAAACTAGTCAAAAGTTTAGAAACGTCCTTAACACGCCCCCGTACATTCCATAAACCCCATCGATTAAAAAACATCTCAATCACACACATTCGCACGTAAGCATCTCTAATTGGTTTAAATCAAATACGAATCATCACACCATACATCAAATGCAGCCAAATTTGTTGACCCTCCTATATCTTCTTACACTTTGAAAACCTTGCACACCTCAAAGGTTGCACGGGTCTTTTTAAATTGGTCGTCCTAATGCGTTAGTCTCTTGTTTTTTTGTTCGGCGCTGAACCGTCATAGAGCCTTGCAATTTATTTCTATAAGGTCATAAGTGACTGCAGTAGATATACGATTTAGTGATGTTTTGGTTGTGAGGTTGATGTTGGGCATACAAGCTTGAATGGCGGCGCGATGAAAGCTTATAATCTCGTTCGTTATGAGCAGTGCGTGTACGCATATGGCGTGCGCTTCTGGTGTTTAGCAGTTAAATGCTTGTATTAAAGCTGGGTTCTTTGCTTTCAGGTCCTGGAGAGAGCTGGTGAATAAGTATGGGTAAGACCGAGGCAAAATTTATTTCACCGTAAAAATGTAACACCCATCATTTTACAGTCTCGCTATTTAAATACGATAAATAAATAGTTTATAAACTGCCTTATTTTACACCTACAAAGCTACGGTTTCATAATCGCACGTTGACATATAAAACGTTATTAACATATGTAACTATAAAGGTGTCCCATGCGAATTGTCTATATAGAAATGCAAATTAAAAAACACAAGAACTGACTCTCTTACATGTAATTTTGACTGAAATGTCATGGAAAAGGTTTCCGTGGGTGTATTTATACTTACTAACAAAAACTAAATTAATGTCATGCGATAACCTTACAAAAATCAACCCAGTTCCACGTGAAGCTAAATTATAGCTTGTATTGTTGGCACTGGGCGACGACGTCATATTGTGTATTTTATAGCGTAAATTTGTATTACAAAAATAATTGCTCTTCAGTCATGGATGTTGTCTATATTTTTATACATTATACTCTATCAACAATGTTACTTTTTGACACATATTCAGAGATTGGAAAAATGTGCGTCATTGTTCGCTATAATATGGACATGACTTCAAAGTTGATTAATTGAATAATAAAACGAATAATTTCTTAAAATTTGATTTTGAAGCTTTAAGGTGGCTATTTGAAACGGTGTTCATAGTAACCGGTGTTAAATAGGTATTTTTTGAGAATGATTAAATGAAATAAAACTATGAAAACGGATAAACTTGCATATATTAACTTCGAACGAAACGTAGGAATGTAGTTAAAATTAGTTAATGTACGCGAGTTTATCCGTTTTTATAGTTTTATTTCATGTGTAATACTCGCGGTAACCGAAGAAAATATAATGATTAAATGATTAATTATTCAATCAACTTTGGAGTCATGTCCATATAATTGTGAATAATGACACACATTTTTCCGATCTCTGCACATATTCCAATGACAACTGTCAGAACATAGCGGCCGAGCACTATAATCTGGACTATCAAAAGCATGACTACAGTAATAAAAGTCTCTACATGCGTACACGCAGTTATAATTCAATTCGGTAGCTGCGCGGTACTAATTTGTTCGCGGCGCCTATTACTCCTATTAGCCACGCATGTTCACTATACACTAGTTAGCTCTCATTATAGCCTGTTCTAATAGATTGCATCTTAGCATTGAAGGTGTAGGAAAAGGTTTTACAGAGTGTCGATAATTATTCAGCTGTGGTATTTAAGCTCAGCAAACAACGCATTTTTTACACTCTTCAATAAAGTAATTAAATAAATTATGAAGTTCACACAATTTTATTCAAATATTTAATGTTATGTTTGTGCTGCCACAGTGCTCAAAAATATCTGAACATGCACTCTAAAAATGGATTTAGACAAAACGAGCGAATGCTCATATTGCTCATTCTATCCCCCACACTCTACGAAATCAACGAATTAATTTCGTTTTGTGTAATGAACGAATTTCGTAGAGTGGGGATAGAATGAACATTCGCTCACTTGGTCTAAATACATTTTTACGCCGCGGCGCGTGACAATAGTCTGCTTAGAAATTATATCGGAGCATCCTGGCCGAACCGAACCGATATATCTGATGGCAACTGTAACTATAACTAGGTACTGTGCACTATCGAGAGCTGTAGTAGGCGGTGATCACAATATAATTATTAGAAAAGGTTGCAGCGATACTTAGGCTCGGAAGCCTAGCATTATAGCCCCTAATCAAGAAGAAGCCAGCAGTTCTAGGCTTAGTCAAGATGTCATTCTGGAATCGTATACGATAAGCGATAAGTCACGTGACCTGTATGGAAATAGTTACGTGACTTTTAGTATAAATCTGTTATTCTCATACATTTATTCTTTTTCGCTTATCGTATACGATTGCAGATTGCATCTTGGCTAGGCCTGCAGAAATGTTCGCAGTGATAATTAGGCTCTGGAACCTAATAGCCCCTTATCAAGAAGAAGAACTGTGATTTAAGTACCAACATGCTATTTACTTGTATAATTGATTACTCTGCTGTATTCCTATATATATGCGTGTCGGAGATATGAGTTACTTAATCTAGAAAACGATAAGCAATGTTTTGCTTGGAGTGGTCTTTGCTTGGTCCATGCAGGTTTGCAGGTAGATGATACCAACCTATGAACAGGTGGCTGGTGACCTGACAGTATAAAAGGTCACTACTGCAGTGTTCATCAATTCTTTCCCGTGTTAGACATAGAACGATTCACTCTTGTCTTGTTATGTGAAGGGTTTACATTCTTACGAAGGAAGTTATTTCTATGGGGTATGCATCTATGCATGGACGCAAGCTTAGAACTCTCCATTCGTTTTCTACTACTGCGTAGATGCGTAGATACAAGATTCTGAGTAACGAGTAACAAGTAGCTAGGAGGCAGATAACTAAAATCCTACCCCTCTTAGCTCGGCTGTCATTAGAGTTCCCGATATCAGAAGTGGGATAAAGACCTTGCCCACGTTTTGATGGTAATGTATCACATGTAAACGGTAAGGTTTAAAATCGACAACAGTTGGTAAGGTAATGATTGTTCACTATGTTTGCAGTTAAGTTTGATTTGAGTCGTGATTTAGAAAACTGCTTTGTTCTTTTTTTGTGATTACTGTTGTAAGAAAACGTGTGGGTAGGTATCCTACCCTATTGGAAAAAAAAAAATAAAAACAGTAATTCTAGTGATTTCAAAGTATATCACCCCCACTTATTACTTACTTACTTAGTTGTGAAATACTAGCAGTACCAAAATATGGGCAGGTAGCCCTTTGTTTTGTTTTGTTTTCGAGTCTACCAAAAATTAATTTGTGATAGTGATAAACATTTTCAATCCATGCCTTGTGTTAAAAGTTTTCTATGCGTGTGAAATTACCGTTACAGATGTTCAACCTCAAGATCACTGTGAGAGTGGTCAGCGGTTTCGTCCATGATGACTATGCTGTGGTGATGACAATTTATTGCAAGGTGTACACGAAAATAAGAGAAAAACTGCCAAAGATGCGAGTTTTGGAGCAACAGAAATAAAAGGACAGGTTTCGTTCCAATTGTTTTAATGCAAAATTCGAAGTAGTCATTTAAAAATTAACGGTTGACATTTGTTTGTAGCGTGAAGTTTTGTGTCCTCAAAACGTTTTATTATTTGCGAGATTAGCTTGGTTGTAGTAAAGTGAAGTCCATCATTATTTTAATGACAAAGTGTACTAGATGCCAATACCCTAAACTTAACTTTCTAGTCTCGTTAGAGCCCAACCTCATCGGGCTGAGCCCGCGTGCAAATTATTTCTGTGATGAAACTGATACCGTACAATTTGATATTTTCAGTTCAACATGGTTAACCAGAGCAACCTGCCGGCATCATGGCTGTTGCTGTCATCACGTCCCGACGGCGTGGCAGAGGAAGACTGGTGTCGCTTCTGCCTATCGTGAACACGTGGTGCAACGCGTGGCGTGCCCACACCATTACAACAGACAGCGTTGTTGATCCGGTGAGAAGTTCACATTTTGTTGGGCTATTTGAGCCCTGGGCTGATTAGTGAAACTAATGTTGTAGTAGTAATCGCGGGATTATCCTTTTGAGTTTATCAAATTAAAAATGCCGACGATGATGATGAAGGTCATGATAAAGGTCATGATGAAGGTCATGATGAAGGTCATAATGAAGGTCATGATGAAGGTCATGGTGAAGGTCATGATGAAGGTCATGGTGAAGGTCATGATGGTGGTCATGATGGTGGTTATGATGGTGGTCATGATGGTGGTCATGATGATGATCATGATGACTGTCATGATGATGGTGATGATAATAATTTCTTATTATTTGGGCTGTCAATAGTTTCAGTTTGACTTCTTTAGTTCAATTAAAATTGTAAGTTTTATTGAAATTAATCAATTAGTTTGCAATCGTGGAATGAAACTTTTTACATTTTTGTTGGGTTCAGTTTTCTCAGACTACATACACCATTTATCATTCGTAGTCGTAGGTGTAAAATCGGATCTATTTTTCCGTCTCAGTGCGGCCACGATTGTGAGTGGCGTTCGTTTGGTTTAATGGTGTATGTGGTCAAGGCGTTTAGATTGTGCGACAGCCATGTAGGTGGTTGTTAAGACTCAGTTGCTGGGTGTAGCATCTGGAGTATTGTAACTGCTGTGAGTACTGCAACCCATTTGTTGGTTTGTTGAAGTGTTTCATTTGACTATTGTAGAACTGTGTCGGTTACTGGCTAGTAAAGTAGTAAGTACATAGTTAGACTGACTAGTCTATTTCGAATGTTAATGAAGTTGATTTTAATTCCCTGGGTTGATTAAACGAGTACCTTAAGAAAATATGATTCTGAATTGCGGCATTAAAATCATCTATTAACTACTTTAAATGGGGAAAGGGTAATTTTTAAATTTAATGAGTTCTAATCATCAGTCATGTGAGCTTTCAATGGACCGAGAGCAAGTCCGAGGGATTGAGCGTGATCGAATAATCGCATCGGAAGTTCCGGAGCATGTAAAAGGTGCACGTGGACTGCTTTTTATGTGCAGTATACTCTTTGCGAGGAGTAGCACTTACGCGGCTGAGATGGTTAACTTCTGATAGGTTATTGGATCCTAACAATCCGATGGACTGAAATGAAATCGGATGGTTATGATGTAACCTGGTTGAGTAATTTACGTTTTCGTTTGAGTCGAGAGGTTGACTAATTTGAATCATTCATTAATTGAGATCATTTTGGTAATGCCACAAAAGAAGTTATTGTTGTTAAACGGGATGAGGTGACTATGTCACAATGTGAGTTTCCGATAGACATAAACGTGACTTGTGTTTCCTTAATTTTGATTTTACTGGTAACTGAAACTGAGCTGGTGGCACTATCAAAATTGTCTAACAAATTGAAGTTCATAAATGATTGAATACAGATAACATTTTGTTGTTAATGAAAATGCTAGAAAGCCAAGTACCACGTGAAGTAGATGAAGATTGTTGTGGCATGAAGGATGAGGTTCTCAGTTCGGTTGGTCGACCGTACCAGAGGCTTGATCGTAGCCGTAGCCCGTTAGAAGTCGGTGTCTACCTTTGAGTAGTCCGTGGGTACGCGGTGCGCGATAAGCTCTGGCGGAGGTCGGGTCTTGTAGAGACCGTAGAGTCAGGGTTGACTCGGCGATCCCTTGGGGATGCGCGTAGTGTGTGGTTATGTGATAACCAATAGGCCACGAATGAGAGACCTGCTTCCGAACGTTTGCCGTCATGTGTTTTACGTAAAAGGTGGCTATGAAAGCCAGGTGGTACTTGTCTGGTCTTGCATTTAAATTGGTGGTAATGAATTGACTTTAAGTGATCCTAAATTCAGTTGCAAAGAATAAAATTATTTTCCTTGAGTTGAGTTGATTTTACGTAGACAAATAATTTGGTCAGGAGTAACCGAGTGGTGACAAAGATTACTGATGTGCGTGTTTGTTTCAGATACAAGCGAGGACGCTTGTCTTGTCAGTATGGCCGTGTCGGAGATATGAGTTACTTAATCTAGAAAACGATAAGCAATGTTTTGCTTGGAGTGGTCTTTGCTTGGTCCATGCAGGTTTGCAGGTAGATGATACCAACCTATGAACAGGTGGCTGGTGACCTGACAGTATAAAAGGTCACTACTGCAGTGTTCATCAATTCTTTCCCGTGTTAGACATAGAACGATTCACTCTTGTCTTGTTATGTGAAGGGTTTACATTCTTACGAAGGAAGTTATTTCTATGGGGTATGCATCTATGCATGGACGCAAGCTTAGAACTCTCCATTCGTTTTCTACTACTGCGTAGATGCGTAGATACAAGATTCTGAGTAACGAGTAACAAGTAGCTAGGAGGCAGATAACTAAAATCCTACCCCTCTTAGCTCGGCTGTCATTAGAGTTCCCGATATGCGTTTAGACTAAGCGAGCATTCGCTCATTTTATTCCCCACCTAAAGGTGCATTCAGACCAAACGAGCATTCGCTATTCTATCCCCCACTCTACGAAATCAACGAATCACGTTTTGTGTAAATCGAATTTCGTAGAGTAGGGGGTTAGAATAGCGAATGCTTGTTTGGTCTGAAGCTCTGAATGCACCTTAAGAAATCAACGAATTTTGACTAATCACGTTTTGGGTGACGAACTAATTTCACCTTAAGATAATAATATATTTTGGAACCGTTAAAACGTCCGTACAAGAAACACGATCTAAGCAAACACACAAACAGATGGCTTTACAAACGGAATCGAACCCGCATACGATCTCTATCAGCCTCACAAAGAACGCGTGATGTCGCATAATCATATCGCACGCCGAAACCGCTCGACTTATGCTTCCTGGGGTCCTATTCTTGAAGTACTCGAATTATTTTAATCGATTCCTATACGCTGTACTTGACGTTTTCAGTATAAAATTCACCATCAGCCTACATTAGTCCACTACTGGACAAAAGCCTTTCCTATTACCTATGCGAACGCATTAGAAAATAAATGCTCACAATCGCCACGCTGGACAAGCGGGTTGGCGATCGCAGTAGGTAGTGTGTCCACTATGATGACCCTGCTGCCCATCGTCTATTTTTAACCGACTTCAAAAAAAGGAGGAGGTTCTCAATTCGACTGAATTTTTTTTTTGTATGTATGTTACCTGATATCTCCGAGAATAGTGAACCGATTCTAAAATTTCTTTTTGTGATCGAACGTGTATTACCCCGAGATGGTCCCATTGGCACCAAGTTGGGGTCTGATGATGAGATCCTGGAGAAATCGAGGGATCTCTTCAAATGTTATAGATACATGTATGGCGCTTTTGGTAATTTTCATTCATTTAGAAGAATTTGCATTCAGAAAGTAGGATTTGAGGAAACCAATGATGGAAACAAATCGGGAATCTTGGAGAAACCGGATGAAGTCGGTTTTTAAAATTTTTAATTTGGTGATTATCGATAACTACACTTATGAGACCCACGGGAAAAGTTGGGGTCTGTTATGTATTCTTACTACAGTCACCACACGGCACCCGCTTAAACATAACTTCTTACAGTATATCCGAATCATGTCTATAGGACATTAAAATCTGTTTCCGTTTATTTTATACCTTTTTAATAATCGATTAGCAATCCATAACATCCTTTTACTTTATACCAACAAAGACGTCAAAAAGTCTCACTCAATCCGACATTGATAAAGACATCACAAAAAGCCAGAATAGCCTCCTGTCAAAGGTGCGAAATGTCACAAAAAACGGTGACAAACAGACAGACAGTTACAGATTAGACGCAACCCCCTTTTATTATAACGATATTAAGATATTATCTGGGCTCGCACAAAAAGTCGCCTTTTAAATTGCGTTTAATCCTTTCATTCTTTATTTCACGGTGGCAAATCCTAATTAAATTTACAGTCATATGTCAATGGTGATAAGTTTGAAATTGGTCTGAATGTTCACATATTCGATGAAATTAAAGATATTTTGCAAAGGGTTGAAACAATTCAAATATATGAATCTTATCATAAAGACACAAAGATTATTATTTTTAAAGGGGAAGTAACGGGTAAAGATTTAAAAGCGAATGTAATAAAATCGTTAAAAGATGTTACTTCTCATTTAGAACAATGAAGCCGTTTAATAAGGAAGGGAAGTAGGAATGACTTTGCATAGATAAACATAACAATTTCTGATGCATAAAAGGATTTACATGTTATTCTATGGCTGCACTTTTGTATTGTTTGTAGTTAAACAATGAATTTCAGACAGAGACATTGTAATTTTTACATTTGGTGTATATTTCACTAAAACATTATTGATTTTGTATTTATTTCATTGGTTTACAAATCTACCTTAATACATGCATTAAATTTACATAATATATCGTCGGGGCAATACAGCGTAACTACCAAAGCAGATAGAGTTCAAATATCAATCAATTGACACTCAAATTGACACTAATTGAATTTGTTAGTTACGCGGCATTGCACTATCCCGGACGATATAGGCATATTATAACATAAAATCAACCACCAACCACCTTTAACTAAAAAACTGCAAATACTCAAATAGATCCATCACTTGATGCAATAAAAACTAGACCACAAAGATGCCGACGAAAATGAAAACCCCATCAGTCCATTAGCGAAACAAAAATAACGATAAATAATATTCACACTAACCACACGGACACCCTACGATATAAATAATAATTAATCCAACACAATAATTGTTCTCATAACACTAATTGTTAGCGAAACAAAGGGTGAGGTATAAATAGATGATATCTTTAAAAGCATTCCAACTACCAACACAGTGCTACTTAATACTGATACGCATGAAGATTTTAAAGTCAGTAAAGACACAGAGTTGTTCCCTGAGGCAGTCAGGTTTTTTTTATGGTTCACCGACTTAAGGTAGACAAAAAAGAGTAATCTGCGTAATAGATGCAAATGTTTTGATACTCCTTAAGTGAGATTTGACTTCTTTTGTTCCTTAACGATTTATAATAGTGCATCGTCACACCTGTGATTTCGTTGCATGCAAATGTTAATTGAGTTTTTTTATTTATTAAATCTGTGTTTATTTCAAATAGCTTATTCTGAGCACCATTTTTAGTACAATCCCCATATCGGAGCAGCAAATATGTGAGCAGGCCTCCAGTATCTAATATCTGTTATAATGTATGTTCAGATTCAGATATTTTTATGCACCATAGCATTAGCAGCTCTGTAAAATATCATGGCGACTGTACCTGTTGGAAAAAATGTTTAACTGCTTGAAAGCGAACTATAAGCACCTACTTAAGTAGGCAAGCATTTATTATACAGTGTGTAAATCTAATACGGGCGATCAATTAAACCAGGCATGGGATTCATTAGTGTAATCATGGATTACAAGGTTTTTTTTAAATTACTCTTAATTATGACCCGAGAGAATTTTTTTAAGATTATCGGAGCAGCAATGTAGGTACGAACATTTGTTATTGTTAATAAGGCGGTTGTGTCATCTGCTTTTGAAATTAGCTGTCAATGAGTGTTTAACTCGCGTATGTTGATCTACATTGCGCGCCGAATTATTTTGTATGGAAAATTTTGTTGCTCTTATTTTAAGTAAAAGTTAATTGAATATACTTATTATGTCGTAAACTAACACCCGTTAAGAGCTTCGCCCGTATTAGACTTACACCCTGTATATACATAGCTTATGCAATATCATTAAACGTTTGTATTTATTGTTTTAATCTATTCATTTGCATATGCAAAACGAGGAGAATAATTAAACTAGTTTTAAATAAATAACGATACGTTATTTTACTATTTCTGCTTATAAATAATATTAAAAAAGGGATTTTCCAATCCGAAATTACGGTTAAAAATAAAAAGCCAGTTTAGTGATATTATACTAGTTTAACCCTCAATTCGACAGAGATAATGTATGATGGCAATTTAAAAAAATACTAAAAGTGAGCCAAAGTCCATGTCCAGTATTTTGGACGTTGTCAAATTAAGGGCTTAAAAATCGTAAACCACAGAAGTCCACAGTAAAAATTTTATATAATTTGAAACACGCTATATTTAGAGGGACCAAAGTACTGAATGGAAGGTGCAAAAATCCCCGAGCTCCTACAAAACCCGTGTAACAAAATGGACGCTGTCTACGCATGCGCGCCGTCAGCCTTGTGCCGTTTGTGCACAATGCGCCGATAAGCGCAATTACGTGCGCCAGCGCAAGATTTGGCGTTAAATTCCTAGCGCCTGAGCTACTAACAAGGAGTATGCGGATTGGTGAAAAGTTTCGTCTTTTTAATTTTAATAGTATGTTATTTTAGTAGTCATACGAGGTGATATTTAATGGTTGTTCTTTGTTTTAGGGCTTATTCAGTATCGTTTTTCAATTAGGTAAAAGCGAAGAATAGGCTACTTGACTCATATCAAATTTAGTGCAAAAAATTATTCTTTTCTGTAGTATTTATTGAAAAGATCAATATTTTTCGATTACGGTGTATTAAAAGTGTTTGATGGGTACATATTTTTTATTGAAAAATCTGTTTTATTTTTTTTAATTTCGTACTCTGAAAACGGTGTCGGCCATGATGTGACGTCATAGGATCTTAAACTAATTTCATGTCGCATATTATACGAGTGAAGTTCGCCATGGACATGTAGGCATGTAGCTTTGCTGTGACATTGACATAACATAAGTGACATGTCAAATGATTGTTTTCGGTTTGAGTGACGTCACACCACAGATAATCTAAGCATTAACATGGCTAGTATCGTTTTCGCGCGGTAACAAAAGTTTAAATTTTAAGTTATAATTTTGCGGTTTTCTAGGTCGTGAAAAAATAAATTTATATTTTTTTTCCGTTAATCTGATATTGATTAATAATATACGACAAACTTTAAAAATGGGTCAACTAGCCTATTTTAGTTTAACGTCATTTTTTTCTTTCAAATTAGCCGGCGCTCCTAAGAAAATCAATATATTTTCGGGTGAAAAAAAAATTCTTCCTCTTTTTCTGAACTCGATACCGAACATGCCCTCAAACGGTAAACAACCATTAAAAGGTCACCTTTAGTAATATGCAGTGTACGTCTTTCGGCTGATATGATGGCCTCCTCCAAAGATTGCCACAATGACCGGTCCTGCGCCACCCGCATCCAGCGAACTCTTCGTCCTTCACCAGGTCATCAGTCTTCGTCCTTCATTAATCATGTGCCAATATATAACAACGAAAAATCGCGGTAGCTTTAAGACAAAATACCGCATCCAAAAATGCACTTGCCACAGCAGTCTTACTTCCCTGTCCAGGGCTAGGTGTTCCCGATAGCATCTCACCCGCGGTCATCGCCGATGCGCAGATTCCATTCACGCGCGATTTTAGCCATGTTTGATTTAACACCAATTATGGGCTTCCTTGTTCGCTACATCGCTGGGATTCTGTTAGGTGTTTTGGAATTTTTTGGATTTTCTTTGTGTGGAATAAATTATCGAAAATCTAACTGATAAAAATTTCCATAATTTTTTTGGAACCAAATAGAGTTTACATCAATTTGTTGACTTCGCGGTTTAAGTAAAGCGTTGTCAGTAATGAATTAATGATGCATTTTTGAAATCTTACAACATAAATTTTATTTAAGTTTTGTGTGGCAACCGCTCCATCTGTAGCATTACAGTATGATGCAGCTACATGTGCATATAAGGCAACTTTTATAATATATTTTTTTTACCAGAGTATCTTAAAATTATTTTTCTTTCTCTAGTCTTGATATATTTTATATAATTATTGTGGTGAAACAACATTTTAAAATTGAGCTTTGAACCTGTCGTATGTAAAATATGCTAAACGCTTCCTTTAAATCCTTCATCTGAATACCTATACATACCTTAAGTAATAAACAGATTTAAACATACCTACGTTCTCATTCACATACACAATTTTATTTTCCTACATGTATTCGACAAGTAAATAATGGCGCCTGGCTTTAAAAGCCGTATAAAAACACAGTTAGTGGTCGTTAAAACGATAATTAAAATTAACAAAAGCGATCCCACATCGTAACCTTGCGGAATACCTATTTCTCAATCAATAAGCGTTTGACAATAATCAATAAAATGCATACGAACGGTTGTAATCGATTGTCTTGTCCAAGCATGGACCGAGCTATTGTGCAGTTTTTTCCACATTTTCACAGTGAAGGGACTGTGTGAACACCACAAGGTTAACGTTATCAAACTCTTATGATTATGATAGATCCGTGCCGCACAAAATATGAACTTACGATTTTCTTGAACCTTTATAAAAGTGCATACAGCTTATTTTCAATTGGATATTTCTGTTCATTTTCATGCAGTTATTGCGAGTCGCGCTAAGGCGATTGTTGTGTAGTTTTTTCGTCTTTATGATGTATCAATTGTTTTATTGTTTTGCAGGTTCTTTTGGTTTTTGCGCTCAATTGGCTTGATTCATTTTTAGAATAGTTAATTTTGTCTGTGTATTAGGATATGATATGAGCACATGTCTATGCACTGACTAAAAGGTGTAATGGACAGTTTCTTAACAGTAAACATGAAATTACGCAATTAAATATTATTATATTTGCTTATAACATAAACATTGAAATATTAATAACGTATATTATATTTGTATTGTTAAACTCAGTAAAAATAATCATACATAACTATGCAAATGAAACCGTGCTTATAATAACGGCACAATCTTACGTTGCGAGTATATGCATATTAAGCGTACTGCTGTACTAGATGTCCTTTATTTCAAGCGATTCCGATTTAAAAACAATATCAATAGAAATCTCTAGGGATGAGTATGTGTGGGCGTAGGTTATCTTTGCGATCTCGAAAAAGGGAATAAAACTACATGGAAGTTTAGATTCGTAGTCCCTTTTCGTATTGAGTTTTAAAACAGTATCCGATGCGATTAGTTGAGCATAGTATAAATTATCGATTAACGGTCGTACAGGTAACGTGAGATGAGGCGAGGTTAGACCCGTTGACATTACATACGCGAAAACGATGACAGAAGTAGTGCCTAGTACTAGTGAGGACGGAAGTGCTTTATTTTTCCTATTTCTGGAAAGTACACATGAAACATTAATCAGCAGTAGGTATTAGCAAAATTTTTTTTTTCTAGAAATCATTTAAAATTAATTATGTAAAATAATTATAAAAAAATTCGACATCTAGTCTCCCCAATCCCTCGTAATATTATATTGCATTTATACTATTTTTGTGACTATCATTATTCTGTTTCGCAACAGGCTAGGAAGTTGTGCGTAGAAAAATAATTACGATTGTACGGAAATTTTCAACATGTCATGCAAATAGAAATTCAACAAACGACATGTAATTAACATCTTTAAACTAACTCGCAACGAATTGAAAAGCACGCATTTTGGATATTTTTAATAATATTATCAAGATGTTATTTTTACTCAAAATCGACATGGCGTCTTGAATTTGACAGCAACTTGCAGCCTTTTGGCAACTACTATAATCGCCGATTTCTAAGAATGAAGTTTTGACAGTTTAGAGATGAGCCTTAAATATATGACGTTAAGACTACCGGAAAAATGGTCAGACTTACCCTCATATTAATAAGGATTAATCTCGGTCAAAAAATCATTCTTAGAAATCGGCAATCAATTAACTCTAACAACACAATAAAAAAGTGTCTTGTCAAGATGCTGGCCACTGTGAGGTATTTCAGACTTTTTTGGAAAATTCTCAGTAACCTTTTCTTATCACTTTTCTCGACCAAAGTCCCGCAAAATGCAGTCGCACGTAAATACCGCAGCGGGGTGACATCAACGTCGACTCGCGCGCAGCGCGGCCCGATTACTTTATTAATTAAAACTAGTGTTGCCCATAGTCTGTACGAAGTCATAGTTTTATTTTATTTTTACTTTTTACAATATCAAATCTACGTTTACACTTATGTACACCCTATATCGATAAGGCTTATTTGTGAAATGTAGGCATAATCAAGTAACGGAGTTCAGTGGTAAGTCCATACACGTTTGACACTGCCAATCATGTAATCTTCACGCATTTGATTTCAATCAATAACAGACAAACTCAACAGATATAGAAAACAAACTTATATTGAAATAATGCACTTTTAAAACCGAACAAACATTATTAACTAATTAAAACAACAACTAGGTATTTCATAACGCAAGTAAAAAAACAATTAACAACTTATTTGTTCCGTACTACAGCAATTAAAAAAAGATCCAACGTGTCAAAAGACTGTTATTCCGACCGGTTCGCAAAACACCAAAAGTATTTGCTACAATATTAAGTCCATGTTAAGTGACCATTAATTTGAGAATAAACACGATTACATTAATTAACACTAATTTATATAAACGTTTAGTCTCCGCGACAAAATCTGATATTATTGCGAAACCGTAATTATGTTACAATTTTATATTTATCGTTTGATATCCGAAGAAGCTGCAATTCTCGCTTCTATTACATTGTTTTAAGAGTTATTTACAAATTGCAGAAAGGCATGGCAGGTTGTTCGTTTGACTGGATTTAAGAATGCAATTGACAGACATGCAGTCTTGTCAGCTCGCCCATAATGATGTGTAGAATGACTTACTTAAGACTACCTAACATGATGCTTCTTCGTCGGAGGCAGGTATTTTAACTAATTTCTTAGTTTGGGACTAAATTCGTCAATTATTTATTATTTTGGTTCATGGGGTCCCAGCGCACGCAACGTGTTTGCTGAGAACGCGAAATGTCTGGTTGGCGTAACTAAAGACCGAAGAGCTGGCGACTTCCTCGCACAACGCATCAGTATCAGTATTGCGATAGAGAGTTAGATTGTATGTATATAAATTATACAGTTTTGAAAATAAATAAGTAAAAAAAATATTTATGAATATGAAGACTTTTACTCGTCAAAATCAGCCATTCTCAGTCCATAGTTGGACATAGCCCTTTCCATTACCAATGAGGTAAATACCTATAATCGACAGGCTGGTCCAGTCCCAAATTAAAAAATAAAATGTCTTTTTTTAGGACACTGGGTTGTTATTTAACTTGTCCTAAAATATAATGGGCCTTACGAGGTCAGAGGTTTAAGTCGAATAGAGCTCCAAAAACTGTAGGTAGTACCTATAAATTACTTTAGAGGAGTCCTACTATGAAAATACTGTAGAATGGCCGAAGTATCCCGTTTTATTAAAATACTTCGTTTACTAATTTCTACCACAAATATAGCAATTCCTACGTATAATATTGTTAATGTCCTTATGCAGCTTAGGACATTTTTAGGTTCAGTTATTTTAGCTCGAGAAAAAAGTAAATAAAAATATAAGAAATACCCCGTATCCGTAATACTAGTCACATCCCTACAGTAGTAGAACGATAAACGACGGAACCTTATGGGCGGCGCTCGTATCTAAATAACGCTACAAATCGGTTTGTTTGTACAAGATCTCCAAGATAACACGGAACATAATCTAGTTAGTTAGCATTCCAGATATTTCTGGAATCGTGTCGCACTAGATTTAATAGCTGGATCTTCGTGCAAGAACACGGTTCTAAGCTTATATAGGAGTACACCGTGTTTTTATTGATTTCCGTTAAATTAAAGGGAAGCTTATTTAGGTCAAATATAATTAATTTCTCTAAGAAACTAGTGTCTCAACTCTTACTGTTATTGAGTTATTAAAAAAAAAACAAGTTTAATGACTGAAGAAGTGAATTGCAACGTTTATTATATCCTAATGCTACTTATTTTGACATGTGCTGTCAGTCACCTGACATTAACTTTTGTGTTATCTTAAGGTTCTCACACATTTACCATTTCATTTATTATGTATGAAAACGAAAAAAAATGTTTTTTTTTTTCGAGTTCGACTAAAAGCTTTATACAAGGTAGCTCCAATTAATGTACCAAGCGGCCTGTTAAATTTAACGAAATTAAAAAAAACACGGTGTAAAAAGGAATTGTAGCTTCTATTTTTAGTTCTAATTCCTAATATTTTCTTCGGTTACCGCGATGATTACTTATGAAATAAAACTATTTAAACGGATTATATACGTGAGATTATTCAGTTTAAATAATTTTATTTAAAAGATCCTAGTATGAAAGATCTTTTAAAAAAAATCTGAGGTACTGCACGAGAATCAATGAAAAAAGAATACATATTATGTACATTACTGGTAAAAATTGTAACGGACTTACTTTTATAATGCTTTCTATACATACAATTATAAATTTTTAACAACGTGAAAAATAATTTAATTTTTCATTTTCATCATAAATCAATTTCCGCGCTTTACGACACTTTTAATTTAGTGCTAAATAAAATCATCTGAGCATTAATTAACGAAGTTATAAATATTTAAATATTATCATCCTAACTTATAAATCAACCCATAAATATGTAGTTATTTCAGATAGAAATATAGTTAATATAATTATGGTTACAACAATCTCCTGGGTTTCTTAAAATCACAGGTCAATAATAGCATAAAATATGGTTTTTCGATGGTGGGTTTGATTTGACTAATCAAATCATGTTATTTGAACGTGCTGGATAATTTCAACTATGTATTTTTCCCTTGGATCAGAATAATAACAAAATAAAACCCAGCCAACTGCGAGTCAAACTCGCGCACGAAAGGATCCGTACCAATATAAAATTATGATAAACAAAAACGAGCCAAAAATCAGGTTTGTTGTATGGGAGTATGAAATATACTTTATAGTATTTGTTGCTATAGCGGCAACAGAAATACAGTATCTGAAAATTTCAATCAACTATCACGGTTTACGAGATACAGCCTGGTGACTGAAGGACAGGCAGACTGACATACAGCATAGATCCAGAAACACAGACCCTAAGATCAGTAAATTCACCCATTAACTGTTTTGATACTGGTTGAGAATACATGTTTTTTTTTATTTCAGTAAACAACAAAATGTTAAAAAAAAAAAAAAATTGATATTCTATTGGATACCTTATACCATTGCTGCGATTTAAGCGTACCTAAGTTAGCTTCATCTGACTGAGTATGTTATTTATGTTACTGACGTGCTTAGCTCCACCTGTATATCTGTAATAAATAATTGGTCATGAAGCGCTTTAAGTTTATTTATGTTAGCGTTGCAAAATAAGTTTATTTAATAGGAGTCCAGAAACCTCAGATTTATTTGAGCATTTCGACATCTTTAGAGCGTAAACACTACGTCATAGGGTAACCATGACCGGTAGTTCACGGGACAAGGGTAATAAACGATGCGACCACCCGCTTGCACGATCCAGGACAAATCCTGGATTTACGAGTGAGTTATTCTTAAAAGGTCGTATTTGCGGCCACTTTAATGTATTAAAATTATTTCGAAAATATATTGGATGTGTAATGCGTACTAAAATCATCTCAATCGATTGATTCGATTGTCACACTGCATCGGACAGGGTCATTTTTTGACAAAAAAAAAGAAGACTAAAAAAAGAGACTACCTAAGTAGGCAATTATGAAAAATGTACGAACAAATTAGTTATTATTTAATGTAAAGTAATATTATTTTACCTATAATTATATCAGATATAGATTATATAAGATTTTTATGGTTAAAAATATTGTATCGCGTGCGTGCCGCGTTTGAGCGGCGTTACATACTGATTACTCGTATAGTTTGCTTTTATATGTGAGAACCTGTAATTGGCTCTGTATTGCTAACTTGTATGTAAATATGTGTTAAGCTGTTGGTTTTCCATATATGTAAAGTAAAATAAAATAATATACTTTGTGTCCCAGGGAGAAGTGACCAGCTTCCTGGGATAAGGTGTGTCCCAGGGAGAATTTACCAGCTTCCTGGGATACACTGTATAAGTCATACTGAACAACTTTAACTATGGGATCAGCAAGGAAACCGTGAAAAAAAAATTGACCTTTTCATACATTTTGGTTGCGCCTCCATAGGGCGCCAGTCACTTCTGCTTGGGACACACTGTAGAATGAAATGGACTTTACCTATCCCCCTAACATTGGAATATCGCCTCTTTTTGTGATGGTTCGTTTAGCACACAATCTACACAATATATGTACAATTGTCCAGGATGGCAAGAAAAGAAGTGCAATCCCGCTGCCAGTGCAGTTTTTGTAAGCAGAACAAGCTCCTTAGGAGATTTATTTGGACATAAGTTCAAGTCTCAAGTAGTAGTTAGACGCAGAACAGTGAAGTTAGGGCGTCCAGAAAATGTTCCACTCACTATATTCGCTTATTTTGCTTCAATATAAATGTTCCCTAGTTAACTAGGAACCCTTATAGTTTTGTCATGTCCGTCTGTCCGTCATTTGTCTATCCGCAGCTATAGCTCTTTGGCCTACTACTACTAGAAATTTTCAATTTGATATAGGTATATTAATCACGTCGACAAAATAGTAAAATAAAATACATAAAAAAAAATTTTTTTCGGTTTACCTGCCCTACTTGTGCAGTGGGGATGATTTTCTTAGTTAGCTGTAAACTTAAAAATAATAAGGACCCAGAAGAAAAATGTATTCTAAAGGCAATGTTTTCGGAGATAACCGATCCGAAAAAAATCATGAATAGTGCGGTATTTACGATACGATACGCGGTTACTTTAAGATAATATTATTTTGTACATAATCGGCCCAGCCGTTTTTGAATAAGAACGGAACCCTAAACTGAGCATGGCCCGACATGCTCTTGGCCGGTTTTATTTTATGTCGTATCTGAATAAGTAATATAGGTAATAAAATTGATACATATTCTTCGTACTTTATGGTTTAATCTTTTTCATATCCAGTTTAGATATCCGTTTATTTCTAATTAAAATCATATATGAAGGAAATTAGCATGCAGTTTCAACTTCCTTAGTACCAATAACATTTTAGAAAGTTCTGCTCTCGAGAAACGATATGGTATTCAGATTTCTAATTAAATTTATCTGAATTGATTGACAATTTTAGAATTATTAACTGACGTGAGACTCTAGCAGGGCGCAGGCCCGCAGTACGCGTCGGGCTTTGGCCGGGGCTGCTCCGGACGAGGACCCTCTTAATGGGTCGAAACATGTCGAGCAATCATCGACTTAAATACGTGAGTAACCAGGTTCGATCATATTTTAGTATGTTTGTTTACAATCCAGAAAATTTAATAAAATAGTCGATAGGTTGATTTGTGCAGGCAATATTTTAGCCAAAAATTTATGGAAAAAGGTTCTTTTTCATCATGACCATCATATCCAAGGAGTTATTCAAGTTACATGCTATTTAGACTCTATAAAAAAAAAACAAGGAAATTCCAATACAATTTCATAATAAAATGGATTCCACTTATCGTGTTAACATTTTAAATAAAAACTTTTTTTTATAATTATAGAGTTAAACGGTTTTTATTGTAAATAAATGACACAGTAATGTGGCAGACAAGGTAACCTATTGAACTTTCGAAAATCCTTTGTCCGATTTTCACTTATCCGAAAACGGTTGCTCGAATTTTTATAATCCATATACATTATTTATCATATTTCTTGAAATGTCTCTAATTTCCTAACTCACATCAACATTTTCCCGAAATTCGATAACCAGAAGAACGGATGCCAAATTTATTATTTGACAACCGATTTGTTAACCAAGTTTTCATAAATCCGATGCTAAGCGATATCGAAATGGCATTTTACCTTATATCAGTAACCAGAACAACTTTGTATAATATACATAACGTATAACAATAATAATGCATAATATCCTTAATTATAATAACAAAGTTAACATTTCTGCAGTGAGCGAGCGAAGCGAGCGAACAAAACTTCCCGGAGCAGATCCGACTCGGATAGGTTAGGTTAGAAGACTAAGGCGGGAGCAGCTCCCGCCTTAGTCTTCGAGGTTATTTTTTTTTCAGCAACCCTGAAAGTACTCAGTTCAGTAACACGGTACAGTATTCTATGTAATGTGCTACCAAGTAAAATTTATGTAGTGAGCGAGCGAAGCGAGCGAACAAAACCTTCCGGGGCAGATCCGACTCGGATAGGTTAGGTTAGAAGACTAAGGCGGGAGCTTGCTCCCGCCTTAGTCTTCGAGGTTATTTTTTTTTTAGCAACCAAGAAAGTAGGTACTCGGTTCAGGAACACAGTAAGTAAAGTGCAGAATGAAGGGTAGACCGCGACTTCTACAATATCTGCCACTAATACTTGAGGCTACATGTTTATTCGAAACAATCAATTCGATTGTTTGATATGGGGTAAAATAATACTTCGGTCAAAATATTTTACGCTATAAAAAGTAGTTGGCAAATGATACTTCGGAATTTTTACAAGTGTTGATTCGAATCATAAGCGAAATAAAATTGCTGCTAACTGAGAAAGGGGGTAAATAATAAACAGGGAAACGTACTTTCGGGGTAATACAATTTGGGTCAATTAATAAAATGGGAAACGTTTTCGGGATACTAATATTCG
>JALPQI010018976.1:0-26852 GCA_025490895.1 Thaumatotibia leucotreta
CTTCCATATACGCGAGTTTATCCGTTTTCATAGTTTTATTTCACCTGTTATCGTATTATTCTAATACGAAAACGGACCGAATATCGAATTGCAAGCCCCACGCTCGACACGAACTTACAAAGCCGTCTCTTCCAGTTTCGTGACGGCGGACGACGGGTGTATGAAGCCGCAAGAGATCGTCGCCCGTAACGAGTTCCGGCAGCCCGTCGCCATTGTCGCCGTCGACTTTCCTCCGGAACTGCTCGAACATTTCCACGTGAGTATATAACATGGACGTCTAACGCCAGCTCAAAAATGCCACCAAAAGCAATTGTTTACTTTTGTGCCAAGATGGGCAGGACACAGTGCTTTTCTTAACACCGCGCATATTTCGACGCAACAACTTTGACAAATGTTTATAGAATAAAGCGAATCAAAACTTTGATGGACCAATCACAACAATTTTTAAATGGCGGTTTAAGTTTTTATAGGTTGATATTTGAAATTCATTATTTTCATTACCGTGATGCATTGAAGAGGGGGTGACACTTGTCAACTAAAATACAGGACCGTTTTTGAAAGGCAATTTAATATGGCGTGCGGCTTCCATGTTTTATTTGTTCGCACAGTGGTCACGCGTTCATAGAACAGCGCTTAAAATTCAAAAGTCACAATAAAAGTCTAACAAACAGTAACGTAATGTTTTATTAAGATTGTATTTGATCTGTAATAAGTGAAATACAGTCTTTAGATAAAGAACCCTTCTTTTTTTTTGAGGTAAAGTTTGTAAACCAGTTATGTATGGATCGGATGTCAGCAAAAATCTATTGAGCAAATCAGTGTTACTTGTTATTCTTGAAATTTTGGGGGTATTATGTTGCCTAAAATAATTTATATCTTTGTCTTTTGCCTCAGCGGCCTCTTCCCCGTCATCTCATCTCACCATCTACGGGCAAAATAGAATATTCTATGAACGCAGAACCGTGAATACCTATTTTTTTTTTCAGCATTAGAAGCTTTAGCTAATTGAAGCCAAAGATCAAAAAATACCGGCCAAGAGCATGTCGGTCCATGCTCAGTATAGGGTTCCGTAGATATTAAAAAACGGTAGGGCCGATTAGGTACGTTCGAAATAGTTTTATTTTAAAGTTTTCTATGAGCCCACTATTAATGTTTTTTCTCATATTGTTTGGACCCACGGATCAAAAGTTAGAGGGGGGAACTCATTTATTTTTATTTTGGGCGGTTATCTCGGAAAATATTTACATTAGATAAAAGCTTTCTTTTGAGACCCTTATTATTTTTAAGAGACCTATGCAATGATACCCCACACTATAGGATTAAAACAAAACATAAAAATAATTACACTTATTTGTCCATAAATTTCAATTTCGTAAAAAGGCTACTGCCAAGACCTTCGGCAATCTTCGGTAGAATGATCACTTGCCCACGATAAAGCACATTTTAGGCTACAAAACGATATATGAATCATTGAGGGACTCGAAGGGTTTCTAAACTAAAAGCTTCGAAATATCTTTCAAATCGAAATCGTCGTTGATTGTTTTAATGGCTCGCGTAAAATAAATATTATAAGAAAAAAACGGCAGAGAAAATAATAAAATGTTATTAAAAATGATAGAACATACCCTTATGTACCTCCATTTAAATAATTATGGCTATCGCTAAACTACTCACGTAGATAATCAATTTTGAAGGGACGGGTAAATTTTGCACTTTTAGTTAACGCGTCCAAGTGTCAAGCAGTATGATAACTTTGAAAGCTTATACCAAGGATGTTTATTCCGACACATACCAAGTATTTTATGTTTTCAAAAACTATCAAGTATAAAGTACCCTCCTTGCTAAAAAAAACATTCAAAGCAGATCTTCACTTTATTTGAATTTTGGCTACTACCGTGACGTCTGTGGTTCGTAGAGAAAAAGAAACTGCCAAGAGCATGTTGGGTTGCGTAGTTAATCAAAAACGGCTGGGCTGATTATGTTTGAAATAGATTTATTTTAACGTTCCATAACTCACTCATGATTTTTGAAATATTTTTTGACCAAAAGTTAGACTGTGGGACAAAAAAGAAGGGAGACACAATTTTTTGTTCATCTGGAGCGGTTTTCATTCATTCAGGACCCATCGCAACACTTCCGACCGTCCTCAATGCTTTTTCGCCACTCCAATCGATTCCCCGCAAGCGTCTCCCAATTACGATGGTCAATTTTAAAGGCCGTCATGTCCCTCTTGGCACAATCTTTAAAGCGAAGCGATGGCCTCCCAACATCCCAACATTCGCATAGGTAAAGCGGCTACTACGTTTGGGAAGCTTAGTACTCGAGTATGGCAGAACAGACTCCTGACTACTAAGACCAAGATGCTGGTTTTTCAGATTTCTGCATTGAGTTTGCTCCTGTACGGAGCTGAGACTTGGACTACGTATGCCAAAGTTGCGGTGTGATGACGGCAGTAAGAATAGTCGACTAAGGGATTGAATTGTCACTGACCATTATTTGATAAAAGATTGATGATGGGCAGCAGCGTCATCATAGTGGACACATTACTGCGATCGCCAACCCGCTTGCCCAACGTGGCGATTATGGGACCTTCTATATAATGCGTCTATACGTATAGTTAATAGGAGAGGGCTACGTCCAGCAGTGGACTATCATAGGCTGATGATGATGCCAAAGTTGAGCGTCGCATCAATTCCTTTTACTTTCACATGCGATGCTTGCGTAGGATCCTGGGAATAACGTGGCAAGATAGGGTGACAAACCAGAGGGTTCTTGAAATTGCACAGCTGCCCAGCCTGACCGCGCTTCTCAAGCAAAGAAGATTGCGTTGGCTGGGGCATGTGCACAGGGTGGAAACCTCTCGACTACCACGACGTGTCCTACTAGGTGCACACAATAGGATTACAGCAAATAAAAATGTCCCCACTTGTTTGGGGAGATACCTGATTTTTTTTTCTAGTTTCTATTCTTCTACCTCTTTGTTGTCATTATTATTATGTAAATATGTATATCTGTGTAGTGCCAGCCGTGTGGTGACGGCAGTAAGAATACATTTGTCACCACCCCAACTCCTCCTACGGGTGTCTTAAGAGTCGACTAAGGGATTGAAGTGTCACTGAACATTATTTACAAACACAAATACAAATTTATTTATTTACCAGAGAGCTAACTACTACATCAAAGTTAATTATAATAACAACAGAGATTATGAGATTATAGAATACAGTAAGTAGATTTAAGAGCAACAGTAGCCCTCACACTAGGTCAAGCCTGTATCGTGAGGACCGTGAGGCATTACCAGAGGAAGATTCAATACAATTAAAAAATTTGATAAAAGATTGATGATGGACAGCAGCGTCATCATAGTGGACACTTTACTGCGATCGCCAATCCGCTTGCCCAGCGTGGCGATTATGGGCACTTACCACCAAATGCGTTTATACGCATAGTTAATAGGAGAGGCCTACGTCCAGCAGAGGACTATCATAGGCTGATGTTGATTCTTCTACCTCTTTGTTGTCATTATTATTATGTATATCTGTAACAAATTGCAGATTTCTAGTACTAAATGCCACTGAGCTATGCTGCGGACATACGGACATGGCGGAACTATAAGGGTTCCTAGTTTACTATGGAACGTGATGAAGCTACAAATGATTGTATATTTCCAGACGGAGTCCTGGGCAGGAGTGACCCTGGCCCCAGGAGAAGAGACGGTCGCCGCGCGCCTCACGCTGCGACAACGCGACCGCACCGCAGTACTCGCGTCACGCGTGTCGCTAACCACCAATCTCACCCGCACCCGCTACAGCGTGCCTGTTACGCTCTACAGCGGAGAGCTGCGGCTCGTGAGTATCCCCCCCCTAGTCCAGGCCTGTCTAGATTTTAGACAAGGCTGTCTCGACGTCGAGCTCGTTGACGAACGCAGCGTCGAATGTGTGAATAAGAGAATGAATAGCGTAGCAGCAATCATCCTCCTACCTCTGCATTCTACTAAGTCTAAATAAATAGCAGTAAAACTGAAATGAACTAAAGAATGGAGACGGAGTTACCTGACTCTCTTTGCGTAGAAAGTAATCTTCGACTAAACAATATAGCAAAAGTTCTATAATCTGTTTACAATATTTTGTGTGTACAGTCGACAAAAAAGTCTCCTTTACAGCTCACAAGTGCAAACATCTTACCACGGATGCGCGATACACATAGAAACTCGGTTGCAACGAGCACGTGCTGTTTGCACGTGTTTGCAGCGTGTTTGCACTTGTGAGCTGTACAGGAGACTTTTTTGTCGACTGTACATAAGATTCTTTTGTGTTTAGGAGTGGGACTGGCCGCACGCCACGCCGGACATCCTCCCGCTGGGCACCCTGTCCACGTCATCGACGCGGCGGGTGGTGGCACGTGTTCACAACCCCGCCCCCGCCCCCGTGTGCGCCACCGCCCACGCCGCCACCCCCCGGCGCCACCTTCTCGCTCGCCGCTGAAGGTATACGTCACCACCCCCCTCCCCCCCCCCCCGTGTGCGCCACCGCCCACGCCGCCACCCCCGGCGCCACCTTCTCGCTCGCCGCTGAAGGTATACGTCACCACCCCCCTCCCCCCCCCCCCCGTGTGCGCCACCGCCCACGCCGCCACCCCCGGCGCCACCTTCTCGCTCGCCGCTGAAGGTATACGTCACCACCCCCCCTCCCCCCCCCCCCCGTGTGCGCCACCGCCCACGCCGCCACCCCCGGCGCCACCTTCTCGCTCGCCGCTGAAGGTATACGTCACCACCCCCCTCCCCCCCCCCCCGTGTGCGCCACCGCCCACGCCGCCACCCCCGGCGCCACCTTCTCGCTCGCCGCTGAAGGTATACGTCACCACCCCCCTCCCCCCCCCCGTGTGCGCCACCGCCCACGCCGCCACCCCCGGCGCCACCTTCTCGCTCGCCGCTGAAGGTATACGTCACCACCCCCCTCCCCCCCCCCGTGTGCGCCACCGCCCACGCCGCCACCCCCGGCGCCACCTTCTCGCTCGCCGCTGAAGGTATACGTCACCACCCCCCTCCCCCCCCCCGTGTGCGCCACCGCCCACGCCGCCACCCCCGGCGCCACCTTCTCGCTCGCCGCTGAAGGTATACGTCACCACCCCCCTCCCCCCCCCCGTGTGCGCCACCGCCCACGCCGCCACCCCCGGCGCCACCTTCTCGCTCGCCGCTGAAGGTATACGTCACCACCCCCCTCCCCCCCCCGTGTGCGCCACCGCCCACGCCGCCACCCCCGGCGCCACCTTCTCGCTCGCCGCTGAAGGTATACGTCACCACCCCCCTCCCCCCCCCCGTGTGCGCCACCGCCCACGCCGCCACCCCCGGCGCCACCTTCTCGCTCGCCGCTGAAGGTATACGTCACCACCCCCCTCCCCCCCCCGTGTGCGCCACCGCCCACGCCGCCACCCCCGGTGCCACCTTCTCGCTCGCCGCTGAAGGTATACGTCACCACCCCCCCTCCCCCCCCCCCGTGTGCGCCACCGCCCACGCCGCCACCCCCGGCGCCACCTTCTCGCTCGCCGCTGAAGGTATACGTCACCACCCCCCTCCCCCCCCCCGTGTGCGCCACCGCCCACGCCGCCACCCCCGGCGCCACCTTCTCGCTCGCCGCTGAAGGTATACGTCACCACCCCCCTCCCCCCCCCCGTGTGCGCCACCGCCCACGCCGCCACCCCCGGCGCCACCTTCTCGCTCGCCGCTGAAGGTATACGTCACCACCCCCCTCCCCCCCCCGTGTGCGCCACCGCCCACGCCGCCACCCCCGGCGCCACCTTCTCGCTCGCCGCTGAAGGTATACGTCACCACCCCCCTCCCCCCCCCGTGTGCGCCACCGCCCACGCCGCCACCCCCGGCGCCACCTTCTCGCTCGCCGCTGAAGGTATACGTCACCACCCCCCTCCCCCCCCCGTGTGCGCCACCGCCCACGCCGCCACCCCCGGCGCCACCTCACTCGCCGCTGAAGGTATACGTCACCACCCCCCTCCCCCCCCCCGTGTGCGCCACCGCCCACGCCGCCACCCCCGGCGCCACCTTCTCGCTCGCCGCTGAAGGTATACGTCACCACCCCCCTCCCCCCCCCCGTGTGCGCCACCGCCCACGCCGCCACCCCCGGCGCCACCTTCTCGCTCGCCGCTGAAGGTATACGTCACCACCCCCCTCCCCCCCCCCGTGTGCGCCACCGCCCACGCCGCCACCCCCGGCGCCACCTTCTCGCTCGCCGCTGAAGGTATACGTCACCACCCCCCTCCCCCCCCCGTGTGCGCCACCGCCCACGCCGCCACCCCCGGCGCCACCTTCTCGCTCGCCGCTGAAGGTATACGTCACCACCCCCCTCCCCCCCCCGTGTGCGCCACCGCCCACGCCGCCACCCCCGGCGCCACCTTCTCGCTCGCCGCTGAAGGTATACGTCACCACCCCCCCTCCC
This sequence comes from Thaumatotibia leucotreta, assembly GCA_025490895.1. Classification (NCBI taxonomy): domain Eukaryota; kingdom Metazoa; phylum Arthropoda; class Insecta; order Lepidoptera; family Tortricidae; genus Thaumatotibia; species Thaumatotibia leucotreta. The sequence goes on from JALPQI010018976.1 coordinate 6,450, forward strand.
CCCCCCGTGTGCGCCACCGCCCACGCCGCCACCCCCGGCGCCACCTTCTCGCTCGCCGCTGAAGGTATACGTCACCACCCCCCTCCCCCCCCCCCGTGTGCGCCACCGCCCACGCCGCCACCCCCGGCGCCACCTTCTCGCTCGCCGCTGAAGGTATACGTCACCACCCCCCTCCCCCCCCCGTGTGCGCCACCGCCCACGCCGCCACCCCCGGCGCCACCTTCTCGCTCGCCGCTGAAGGTATACGTCACCACCCCCCTCCCCCCCCCCCGTGTGCGCCACCGCCCACGCCGCCACCCCCGGCGCCACCTTCTCGCTCGCCGCTGAAGGTATACGTCACCACCCCCCTCCCCCCCCCCGTGTGCGCCACCGCCCACGCCGCCACCCCCGGCGCCACCTTCTCGCTCGCCGCTGAAGGTATACGTCACCACCCCCCTCCCCCCCCCGTGTGCGCCACCGCCCACGCCGCCACCCCCGGCGCCACCTTCTCGCTCGCCGCTGAAGGTATACGTCACCACCCCCCTCCCCCCCCCCGTGTGCGCCACCGCCCACGCCGCCACCCCCGGCGCCACCTTCTCGCTCGCCGCTGAAGGTATACGTCACCACCCCCCTCCCCCCCCCGTGTGCGCCACCGCCCACGCCGCCACCCCCGGCGCCACCTTCTCGCTCGCCGCTGAAGGTATACGTCACCACCCCCCTCCCCCCCCCGTGTGCGCCACCGCCCACGCCGCCACCCCCGGCGCCACCTTCTCGCTCGCCGCTGAAGGTATACGTCACCACCCCCCTCCCCCCCCCCGTGTGCGCCACCGCCCACGCCGCCACCCCCGGCGCCACCTTCTCGCTCGCCGCTGAAGGTATACGTCACCACCCCCCTCCCCCCCCCCCGTGTGCGCCACCGCCCACGCCGCCACCCCCGGCGCCACCTTCTCGCTCGCCGCTGAAGGTATACGTCACCACCCCCCTCCCCCCCCCCCCGTGTGCGCCACCGCCCACGCCGCCACCCCCGGCGCCACCTTCTCGCTCGCCGCTGAAGGTATACGTCACCACCCCCCTCCCCCCCCCCGTGTGCGCCACCGCCCACGCCGCCACCCCCGGCGCCACCTTCTCGCTCGCCGCTGAAGGTATACGTCACCACCCCCCTCCCCCCCCCGTGTGCGCCACCGCCCACGCCGCCACCCCCGGCGCCACCTTCTCGCTCGCCGCTGAAGGTATACGTCACCACCCCCCTCCCCCCCCCGTGTGCGCCACCGCCCACGCCGCCACCCCCGGCGCCACCTTCTCGCTCGCCGCTGAAGGTATACGTCACCACCCCCCTCCCCCCCCCCGTGTGCGCCACCGCCCACGCCGCCACCCCCGGCGCCACCTTCTCGCTCGCCGCTGAAGGTATACGTCACCACCCCCCTCCCCCCCCCGTGTGCGCCACCGCCCACGCCGCCACCCCCGGCGCCACCTTCTCGCTCGCCGCTGAAGGTATACGTCACCACCCCCCTCCCCTAAAACTCTACCATTCCAGTTTTTCAGTACTCTACGCATGATTGTTCTCCAACTAGGTTAACAATTACTGGAGAGAGTATACAGCCCTGACGAGCTTCTCGTTCCGGTCGAAATGGCTCAGAGACGACGTTATCAAGCTTAGATATATAAACTTACTCGATATCGATAAAGAAAGGTTTCTCTACCCTAGGTACCCTAGTTTGATTGCGACAGTTTTTTGTTTTGCTATGGATTTTCCGCTGCTTAATCATCTCCACCCTACTTCGTGGGCAGGATACTCATCAAATGTCGACGAGTTGGCGCTTCAGTGACATTGGAAGGACTGGAAGGTCGCCTTTCATTAGTTCTTTCGTGGACCAATAGCTCTTTCAGGCATTTTGAAGATGGCACTTAACTTCCTTGTCTTGCCTGTTGCTGAAAGAGACTTGCTGGCCCATGTTTATTTTATGATGCTATCAGTCATCACCTGGCCTACTACCGCGAAAATCGAAATTCGAAAATTTCGAGGATTTTTCTCTGTCACTCAAACGAAGCAGTCATTAGAGTGAGAGAGACAAATCCTCGAAATTTACGAATTTCGTTTTTCGCGGTAGGGCCGCTGGGTCTTTGTTCCCTGAGTTCAGGTACAGCTAATGCTCCAAGGAGCATTAGCTGAATTTTAAATTGATTATAATATTAGTTGTAATTTATTATGTGATCGGGCCCATATCTTGCAGCGGATTAAACTACGATAATCTCCTCAGGCGGCTGCGTCCCAGCGTCGGGATATGCGTCGGCCATCCTCACCATAGTGGCGCCCGCGCGGGCCGGCTCCGTGCGCGGCGCCGTGTGGCTGCAGACCGCCGCCCGCACCGAGACCGTGGTCACACTAGCGGCCCTGCCCGGCACCGTGCGGGCCAAGCTGGTGCACCCGGGCTGGGGCCACGCCGAGCCGGACACCTTCGCCGCTGCCCCGGTGAGTGCCCGACACTAGTGGAGCCCGCGGTCACCCTGCCCGGCACCGTGCGGGCCAAGCTGGTGCACCAGGGCTGGGGCCACGCCGAGCCGGACACCTTCGCCGCTGCCCCGGTGAGTGCCCGACACTAGTGGAGCCCGCGGTCACCCTGCCCGGCACCGTGCGGGCCAAGCTGGTGCACCAGGGCTGGGGCCACGCCGAGCCGGACACCTTCGCCGCTGCCCCGGTGAGTGCCCGACACTAGTGGAGCCCGCGGTCACTATGGCCACTTCTCGTTCCCGCCGCGTCGCTACAAGTACATGCCGCATTCACTGACATCGGTCTGTGACAGCGCAGCGCTTCGAAACGGACACGTGCTTTTGTAACGCATCCATACACATAGTCGATACAGGAGTGAGATAGGCTAATGATGTCAAGTATAATTTTCAGATATAACAGGATCTGAATATGTCTACAGTGTCGTATCGTAATCTCTATACACGTTTAGAGCTGAAACTTACCCTTGAAAATAATTTTGGCTTACTTTTCACAACACAAAATTGAGAGTTGCCTAATAATCCCCATATGTCGAGCAAACCAATTTTTGAAATACGAACTATGTAACATTTACGTGAGATTATCATCTCAATGTTATCGGATTTGTCCAACAACCATCGATATGTGCCAATTTCCATTGTAATGTAAGTTCAGTAATCATTTATTGCATTCATGTTCTTACAAGGATGACAGTATCTATTGTAAAGGTCTCAAACATCAACCCTGTAAGGGCCAAACCAGGGGAAAGGAAGAAATTAAAATTCAATGACATGCCATTAGAATCACAATTTATATTGTACGCCATATAATGGTTGATTGTGACGATCTGTACCTACTAATGACTGTAACCTTATAATTATTACTCACATTCAAACAATAAACTATTTGTATTTGTATTTGTATTTAACAAGATTCTTATAAAGGTGCGTTTAAACCAAAAGAGCATTCGCTGTTCTAGCGCCCGTTCTAAGAAATCAACCAATCACGTTTTGTTTACCGATCGAATTTCGTAGAATGGGAGGTTAGAACAGCGAATGCTCTTTTAGTTTAACCGCACCTTAATATATGTAACATTTTTGTATACAGTGGGCGAGCGGCTGGGCGCCTACGATAGTGGTGGAGAGCTCGGTGTCTACACGTATGAAGCTCACAGCCGTGGAGCCGCAGCCTCCTGATGCCGCGCTCGTGTTCGTGTGAGTACCATGTCACGTGTCCCCACATGTCCCTGTCAGTGGAGACACGGTGTCTACGCGTATGAAGCTCACAGCCGTGGAGCCGCAGCCTCCTGATGCCGCGCTCGTGTTCGTGTGAGTACCATGTCACGTGTCCCCACATGTCCCTGTCAGTGGAGACACGGTGTCTACACGTATGAAGCTCACAGCCGTGGAGCCGCAGCCTCCTGATGCCGCGCTCGTGTTCGTGTGAGTACCATGTCACGTGTCCCCACATGTCCCTGTCAGTGGAGACACGGTGTCTACACGTATGAAGCTCACAGCCGTGGAGCCGCAGCCTCCTGATGCCGCGCTCGTGTTCGTGTGAGTACCATGTCACGTGTCCCCACATGTCCCTGTCAGTGGAGACACGGTGTCTACGCGTATGAAGCTCACAGCCGTGGAGCCGCAGCCTCCTGACGCCGCGCTCGTGTTCGTGTGAGTACCATGTCACGTGTCCCCACATGTCCCTGTCAGTGGAGACACGGTGTCTACGCGTATGAAGCTCACAGCCGTGGAGCCGCAGCCTCCTGATGCCGCGCTCGTGTTCGTGTGAGTACCATGTCACGTGTCCCCACATGTCCCTGTCAGTGGAGACACGGTGTCTACGCGTATGAAGCTCACAGCCGTGGAGCCGCAGCCTCCTGATGCCGCGCTCGTGTTCGTGTGAGTACCATGTCACGTGTCCCCACATGTCCCTGTCAGTGGAGACACGGTGTCTACGCGTATGAAGCTCACAGCCGTGGAGCCGCAGCCTCCTGATGCCGCGCTCGTGTTCGTGTGAGTACCATGTCACGTGTCCCCACATGTCCCTGTCAGTGGAGACACGGTGTCTACGCGTATGAAGCTCACAGCCGTGGAGCCGCAGCCTCCTGATGCCGCGCTCGTGTTCGTGTGAGTACCATGTCACGTGTCCCCACATGTCCCTGTCAGTGGAGACACGGTGTCTACGCGGATGAAGCTCACAGCCGTGGAGCCGCAGCCTCCTGATGCCGCGCTCGTGTTCGTGTGAGTACCATGTCACGTGTCCCCACATGTCCCTGTCAGTGGAGACACGGTGTCTACGCGTATGAAGCTCACAGCCGTGGAGCCGCAGCCTCCTGATGCCGCGCTCGTGTTCGTGTGAGTACCATGTCACGTGTCCCCACATGTCCCTGTCAGTGGAGACACGGTGTCTACGCGTATGAAGCTCACAGCCGTGGAGCCGCAGCCTCCTGATGCCGCGCTCGTGTTCGTGTGAGTACCATGTCACGTGTCCCCACATGTCCCTGTCAGTGGAGACACGGTGTCTACGCGGATGAAGCTCACAGCCGTGGAGCCGCAGCCTCCTGATCCTGCACTCGTCTTCGTGTGAGCTACCAGGTCCCCAACGTGTCCTTAATCTCTTTGATAGTGGAGACACCGTCTTATTGTGAGCTACCACCCCAACGTGTCCTTACATCTCTTTGATAGTGGAGACACGCTGTCCGCGACCCTGCACTCATCTTCTTGTGAGCTACCATGCCCCCAACGTATTCTCACATCTCTTTGATAGTGGAGACACGATAACCGCGACCCTGCGCTTGTTTTCGCGTGAATACCATTTCCCCAACGTGTATCTACTTGTCTCTGACAGTGGAGACACGTTGTCCGCGAGTATCGAAAGTATCCCCAATACCAACATGTTTTCAAGATCTAGTATTAAACATGAGAATTTTTCCTTCGAATGTCATTCTTCTATTGAAATCTTTCACAAGGAAGACTTCTCAGAATGTACTTGCAGTTTTTAGTCTAATTATTGAGTGTCTGCTGATATATTGCATTATTTCGCCGCTAACGATTTCACCTCGTATCTGTAATACTCACAGAAGTTAGTACAAATCGTCGTTATCTTTATTTGAGTAAATACAGCGTAATAATGTTTCCACGGCTATGTATTCGCGAAGTTACTCGTCTATATAGCACATAGTGATGACGTTACTAACGTTAATGTCCATTGCAGCCCGCCAGAAGACCCCGAAGACTGGTGGATAGTCCCCGGCGCGAATAACGTGGGACACATGCAGTACCTACCCGAGCTCGCGTGCGGGCAGTCGTGCTACACAGGCCAGGCTGTCGAGCCGGGCTGGCCGGGGTCACTGACCCCGCAGCTGGAGCTGCTGCAGCGGCGGCGTGCGATCTACGAGCGGGAGCGTGCCGTGCGCAACGTCACGCTCGCGCTGGACACTACCGAGGTCAGTGCCCCCTACACGGGCAGGTCGAGCCGGGCTGGCCGGGGTCACTGACCCCGCAGCTGGAGCTGCTGCAGCGGCGGCGTGCGATCTACGAGCGGGAGCGTGCCGTGCGCAACGTCACGCTCGCGCTGGACACTACCGAGGTCAGTGCCCCCTACACGGGCAGGTCGAGCCGGGCTGGCCGGGGTCACTGACCCCGCAGCTGGAGCTGCTGCAGCGGCGGCGTGCGATCTACGAGCGGGAGCGTGCCGTGCGCAACGTCACGCTCGCGCTGGACACTACCGAGGTCAGTGCCCCCTACACGGGCAGGTCGAGCCGGGCTGGCCGGGGTCACTGACCCCGCAGCTGGAGCTGCTGCAGCGGCGGCGTGCGATCTACGAGCGGGAGCGTGCCGTGCGCAACGTCACGCTCGCGCTGGACACTACCGAGGTCAGTGCCCCCTACACGGGCAGGTCGAGCCGGGCTGGCCGGGGTCACTGACCCCGCAGCTGGAGCTGCTGCAGCGGCGGCGTGCGATCTACGAGCGGGAGCGTGCCGTGCGCAACGTCACGCTCGCGCTGGACACTACCGAGGTCAGTGCCCCCTACACGGGCAGGTCGAGCCGGGCTGGCCGGGGTCACTGACCCCGCAGCTGGAGCTGCTGCAGCGGCGGCGTGCGATCTACGAGCGGGAGCGTGCCGTGCGCAACGTCACGCTCGCGCTGGACACTACCGAGGTCAGTGCCGTCTACACAGGCGGGCGGGGTCAATGACCCCAGTGCCCTCTATTGAGTTCACTCAACATATTAATCCTTTTGGGCCACCTTTTGCCGCAGCATTACTTTTCTCGAACACATTGGTAGTTTAAGTTCTTAAAGATTATTTGACAATTCATAATATCACCAGTTTCGTATCTCTTTTCGACTTCGCTGCGCTTGGCTATCTATGAGTAAACACGACTGTTCCTTACATCACTGACTGTGACTTAGACACTATTTATTTAACTTGTGGACCGAAAGTCACGCTATGCAGTTTTGTTTTATTCGATAACTTTTCACAGTGCCTTGTATCACGCAATCTCAACAGATTATTAAAATATTCGATTATTTAATCTACCAAGGCCGTTTAAGTGGGAAATGTCTCGGATGACGTGTAATTGTAGACAAACATGTAATCTGAGGCTTTCCCATTTAACGGCCGAGGTGTGTATACTATTTTTCTGCACAACGGAGCTGGCAGGCGGCAAATTAGTTTAGCGCAGTGGCCGGCAAACTGGTGGGCAGAAAAACGACTTTTAGCGAATGATTTAACTACGTCTGACACTCGGTATAAACGCTCCTATAACTTGGCCACGAGGTGGTAGTATAGGAGACGCCTATCTATGTCCATCCAGTGAACTGACATAGGCTGATGATGTGATGTGACTATAATGTCTCCACTACACGTCTGCGGACGCTCGCCCTTGAGCCCTTTGATCCGGTCCACAATAACCGACAACAAGCGGATCTGTGGCGGGCGCGTCCGCGGACGTCAAATACCTATAATTGTGCGTGCGTACCTGCGTACCCTCTACACGTCCGCGGATGCATCCGGAGATGACGTCCGCGGACACATCCGCAGACGTGTAGTGGAGGTATAACTCGTGTTTTCTTCCAGATGGTCCGCATCCCGATAACCGGTTGGGTCCGCATGGGCTGGCCGCGGCTGACTTGCAAGTCGGCCACCGTGTCCGGCGCGGGCTGGGCGGGGCTGGCGGGGGTGGGCGCCGGCGGGGCGCACTGGCTGCGCGTGCGCAACCCCTCCGCGCAGCCGCTCGCGCTGCACGCCGCCGTGGCGGCCAGGGAGCCCGTCGACCTGTGAGTCACATGTTGTATTACGTGTCGGGGCGGGCTGGGCGGGGCTGGCGGGGGTGGGCGCCGGCGGGGCGCACTGGCTGCGCGTGCGCAACCCCTCCGCGCAGCCGCTCGCGCTGCACGCCGCCGTGGCGGCCAGGGAGCCCGTCGACCTGTGAGTCACATGTTGTATTACGTGTCGGGGCGGGCTGGGCGGGGCTGGCGGGGGTGGGCGCCGGCGGGGCGCACTGGCTGCGCGTGCGCAACCCCTCCGCGCAGCCGCTCGCGCTGCACGCCGCCGTGGCGGCCAGGGAGCCCGTCGACCTGTGAGTCACATGTTGTATTACGTGTCGGGGCGGGCTGGGCGGGGCTGGCGGGGGTGGGCGCCGGCGGGGCGCACTGGCTGCGCGTGCGCAACCCCTCCGCGCAGCCGCTCGCGCTGCACGCCGCCGTGGCGGCCAGGGAGCCCGTCGACCTGTGAGTCACATCTTTTTTAGGGTTCCGTAGCCAAAATAGCAAAAACTAAACCCTTATATATTCGTCATGTCCGTATTATCCGTCTGTCACAGCCGATTTACTCGGAAACTTCTACTTTTTGGCAATTTAGAGATTATAGACTACCCCCTTATTCACAAACGTCTCCTTACTTGGCAAGTCAATAAGTATTGTTTACCCTTTCGACACAGAACAAGTAGGAGCAGAAATACTGTACGTAATCCATACCAACCAATCGTTTTAATTCGCGCCTGTTTAATGGGCGTGTCTGCAGTCACCCCCCGCTAGGGTTGGCCATTCACTGACTCGGACCGCTTTCAGTGCGCGTGACATGTACTTGTACCCCTTGCTTTCGGTCTTGCCAATATTTCTATGAGACAGCAAGGGACAAACAATGCTTATCGGCTTGCTAAGTTAGGAGACTTTTATGAAGATGGTAGCCCTCGTGATTTTTAGTAACTCCCAAGCAACCAAAATTATAACAGAATTTTATTCGGTCGAAATATTAATTACACATTTTGTTTCAGCATCGAAGTCGAAGAATGCGCTCACGAGCAATGCATATACATCCCCGGCGTGTTCACCGTGACCGAGTGGCGCGCGGTGCGGGGGGACACCGCCCCCCTGCCGGGGGGAGGGGGAGGGGGAGGGGGGGGAGGGGGTGGGGCCGCTGCTGCTCTCCCCGCATGCTGAAGTAGAGTTCAAGATAGACTTCCTACCGGCGGAGGCTACTCTGTACACCGCCGTGCTGTATCTGAGGTGAGGGGCACCGCCCCCCCGGGCGGGGGAGGGGGGGGGGGGGGCGCTGCTGCTCTCCCCGCATGCTGAAGTAGAGTTCAAGATAGACTTCCTACCGGCGGAGGCTACTCTGTACACCGCCGTGCTGTATCTGAGGTGAGGGGCACCGCCCCCCCGGGCGGGGGAGGGGTGGGGGGGGGCCGCTGCTGCTCTCCCCGCATGCTGAAGTAGAGTTCAAGATAGACTTCCTACCGGCGGAGGCTACTCTGTACACCGCCGTGCTGTATCTGAGGTGAGGGGCACCGCCCCCCCGGGCGGGGGAGGGGGGGGGGGGCCGCTGCTGCTCTCCCCACATGCTGAAGTAGAGTTCAAGATAGACTTCCTACCGGCGGAGGCTACTCTGTACACCGCCGTGCTGTACTTGAGGTGACTACCGGGAGAGTGAGGGGGCAAAGCCCCCAAATGAGTAGAACATATATCTTAATTTAGTTAATAACTTTTCTTTGATTTAACGGACAGATCGAAAAAAAAAATAGGTTTATTAATTTTGATGTGTGAATTAGTTATTTTGGATGGGAGTTAAAATTTGACTAGTATAAACTCACTAAACTCACTTGTCACACAGACAGAGAGAATCATACCATTACCTTTTGATCCTAATGTTATTGAAAGAAAGTAAAGAAAAAACATTCTTTGTGACACAACATAATATACACATTAAATACAAACGAAACACGAATATAAAAAAAAAATTGTGTCACAAAATGATCTCCAATTCAGCATAAATTGCTGGCCTGTAAACAGTTTGACTCATAGATCCATACAGTGATTTGTCCCTGCTGTTACTGCCAAAGTTGGTTTGACAGACTTAGTTACTTTTCTATATCGTATTCAACAGCAAAATACATCGTTGCAGGAACAACCTGACGATAGTGGAGGCGGTGCAGCTGGGTGGGCAGGGGGCCGTGCCCAGCTTCGAGCTCGGCGGCCGCCGCGCCCACAAACACGCGCCCATACTGCTGCAGGTACATCAATAGCATTTAGTACCTCTTGGCAATGTTTGTCACAATGAACGTAGTCTTTGACCCACTTTTTGTATTTTTAACCGACTTCAAAAAAGGAGGAGGTTCTCAATTCGACTGAATATTTTTTTTTTGTTGTATGTATGTTACCCGATATCTCCGAGAATAGTAAACCGATTTTAAAATTTCTTTTTGTGATCGAACGTGTATTACCCCGAGATGGTCCCGTTGGCACCAAGTTGCGGTCTGATGATGGGATCTTGGAGATATCGAGGGATCTCTTCAATTGTTATAGGTACATGTATGGCGCTTTTGGTAATTTTCATTCATTTACAAGAATTTGCATTCAGAAAGTAGGATTTGAGGAAACCAATGATGGAAACAAATCGGGAATCTTGGAGAAACCGGTTGAAGTCGGTTTTTAAAATTTTTAATTTGGTGATTATTTAAGGCAGAATTTTCTGTTCTACACAATGGCGAGGAGGCTAGAACGCACGATTTTTTTTTATTTGCCAATTTAACCCTTAAATGCAGTGATGTATATATGCATCATGTATTTTCGACTCTATTGACAACATGTCAGAATTCAAATTAGAATAAATCTTTGTCAAGGTCATGCATTTAAGGGTTAAAGGCTAGTGGAGCCGAGAGATCAAGCTGTTACAGTACAATTTGACGATAGCGAGCCTATACTCTTATACGAGGGTTGCCTTTTAAGTTGTGTCGTTTGAAATAAGTATAGACAATTTTATAGATTATTACCAGGGTTAGGATTTTGGTGGCATTTATTGAACATAGAGCAGTGGAGTCGATGTTACAAACATTTTTAAGTTGAATAAATGATTAACTTATAAAATAATAATGAAATAGTGTTCATTTAAAGCTGGATTTATCAAGGAATAACATGAATTTTATTTTAAAGAAACTAGAAAAATATTAATTTTCAATTAAAAATGTTGGTATATGAGAAAAAATATTTATTTAATTTTTAAAGTTCTAGTTCTTTCGAAGACCGTAAATATTATATAATAATCATATGCAATATTACAAAGAATGTTTGAACTTCAATTCATAGGTAGTCAAATATTAAAGATGAAATTATTTAATACTTAAAATTAGCGAAACCCTGTGTAAAAGAATATATTCATTTATTATTTCTGATTAATTAATTATTCAATCAATCATTAAAAAATTAAACAACGACTCCACTGTTCTCTGTCCATCTAATGCCACCCTAATTATTACCATTTATTGTTTTTCGAAGAATTCTCCGCGATGTTTAATACACTTTTGCATGCGTTCAAACCAGTTTTTAAACATTTATTCCACTCCGAAGTGGGGGTAGTCAAAATGGCCGATTTGTAAGCATCAACAGCTTCTTCAGGTGAGCTGAAGCGTTGACCACGAAGACTTTGCTTAATTTTGGGGAACGTAAAAAAATCGTTAGGGGTTAAGTCAGGGCTGTAAGGTGGGTGATCTAAAATTTCCACATTTTGGGCGCTCAAAAACATCTTTGTTTGGCGGGCGGTGTGCGAACTTGCATTGTCATGATGCAGTAAAATACGACGCGTCGAGTTGTTTTTTCGAAATTCGGTTATGACGTGCGGCAAACAAACAGTGGTATACCAGTCAGCGGTAACCGTCTTGCGATCTTCTAGTACAATAGTGGCGACGTGACCACCCTTTGCCACAAACGAGGCCACCATTTTTTTTGAAGTGCTCCGCGAGCGTATGACTTTGGTCGGTTTTGGCTCATCCTGAAAGATTTGGGTCTTTCAGTTGACTGCTGTTTAGAATCTGGATCGTAAGCATATACCCAAGACTCGTCACCACTAACCATATCATAAACATGTTTTGACTCGCCTCGGCTGAATCGCTGCAGAGTTTTGCGACACCAACTACGAGTAACACGGGCAGCTTTTTGGTCGTCGCTAAGCAAATGTGGTATCCAACGAGAGATCAACTCTCTTACGCCAAGTTCTTCGTGCAGGATTTTTTGGATGATGTTGTCGCACAAATAAATAAAATAAAGCAAAATTTGTATAAATATAATTAGACAGTGGTATATTTAAAATGTATAATGTTATACAGCAGATTTATATAAAAAAGATGTTAACATGATTAGCTAAGGTTATGCCAGCACGGAAGTTCATAACACGGTTCGCGCTAAAACCGATTAGTTCCGAGTTTACCCGAACGAAGGTAATAAGTTTGAGCGTTTTGTAGGGAGCGCCACTTTTGTTCTGAACCTTCGTGCTCGTAACATATCTTGGTCTGTTATACCTAACTGTGTTCCTACATCATTGTATGTGTTAGTAATAAGAATATTGATTAAAAGGCATCTTTATTGTGAACACCTGTTTGAGTTTATATCAGAAGTGGGATCTTACATACGCCATGCCTCCATTTCGGCCAACTGGCGAAAAAAGTCGGAAGAGAAAAAGAAAATCCCGGTCAAGATCTCGAAAAGTGCGTCGGCATAGTCGAAAACGCCCGACATCCCGGCACGGCCGTAAAACTCGTTCCCGTTCATCATCTTCGTCCACGAGTAGCTCGTCGACATCCAGCAGCAGTGGCTCGTCAAGCAGCACGACTAGCAGCAGCAGTAGCTCGGACCGCGGGCGCAGTCGTAAAAGGGTAAAACGCGATAGACACTCGCGGCGTCGCCGCCACCGTTCAAAAGTAAGTCAAAACGCAATCTTATCATCTGTGATTCCCGAGTTTGACCCCTTAGTGGATGATGTTAATATGTGGATTAACGTGGTAGAAGCTAATTCAAAAGCGTTTGGCTGGTCAGATAAACAAACAATTTTCCATGCTTTGCAAAACTTACGGAATACAGCCAAAACGTGGTATGACTCTTTGTTGAAAACTGAAACACGTTGGACTACTTGGCGCTGGAAACATTGGCGCAGCACACTTCTAGATACATTTGAGACCAAACGTAACATGTTTTTTATGCTAAAAGAGCTCATGCAAGTAAAACCCATTGAGGGTCAGTCTTTATATGAATTTTATTTTCAGCAAAAAAGCCGTATTGATAGATTGAATCTGTTGTTTTCTGATCAAGACACCATTTCTATTATTGTTGGGTTAATTGGAGATAAAAATATTAGCACGGCAGCCGAGGCAGGCAGTTTCCGATACTGCGATGACTTAGCTTCGTTTTTGCATAATAAAACGTTCACATCACAAGATAACAAGAATCAATCTGTTCAAAAGCATTCCGTTAATTCATTGTCAAAAACACATGCTTCTCGACCTTCATACGTTGTTGAAAAGAAATCCGATATCGCGAATACTGATTCAAGCGTTGTTGATGCTAGGGTTAAATGTTTTATTTGCGGGGAAAGTGGACATAAACGGATTAGTTGTAAGTTGAAAAATAACACTACGGTAAAATGCAATTATTGTCAAAAACCCGGTCATTTAGAACTTGCTTGTCGATCAAAAACCAGCGGCAATACAACGTCGAAGGTCGAAAAGGATGAAGTCAAACTGATAAATGCATCCAATGCTAAAGAGAAGTTTTTTAAGCACGTGAACTTAAATGGTTGTAAACATCTGGCTTTTATTGACATGGGAAGTGGGTGCTCGCTTATGACATATGACTTAGCGCAACAACTGAATTTGTCTTCATATAAATTAGATACCCCTGTGGTATTAACAGGTTATTCAAATAGATAACAAACTCGGGTAACTGATGCTATCGAGACGTTGTTAAGAGTCGATAATGTTGAATTGTCAACTATATTTTACTTAACAAATGATTTGTCCGGCTGTAATATGTTGATAGGCCGAAATTTCACTGAATCCAGAGAAATTATGTACACGAGAGTGGGCGATACACTTATTTTCCATAAGATAACACAAGAACAAGTTTTACAAATAGAATCATCCTTGCTCAGTACGAATTCAGATGAACACATAGGGATAGTTAATAGAATATTCGCGAAATTCCCTAAGTGTATTTCGAATGACTTAACTACCCTCGGAAGCACGTCCCGTGTAGAGTTAGAGATAGAATTAACTACAAAAAAACCGGTTTGCCAGCGTCCATACCGTATGTCTGAATCTCAGAAGCAGGTTACGCGGCAAATAGTGGATGAATTGTTGGAAGCAGGAATCATCCGCGAAAGTAAGTCACCTTATGCGAGTCCCGTACTATTGGTTGATAAACCGAACGGTGAAAAACGTCTTTGTATAGATTACCGTCAGTTAAATAAAATTACTGTACAGGAGAAATATCCCATGCCTTTAGTTGAAGACTTAATTGACAGGCTTAAAGGGTGTAAAGTGTTTACATCTATTGATTTGAAATGTGGCTATTACCAGATTAAAGTTCAAGAAGCATCAATTCCTAAGACAGCCTTTGTAACATGTGACTCTCATCTAGAATTTTTACGCATGCCATTCGGTATTTGCAACGGGCCGTCCGTTTTTCAGAAATTGATGAATATGGTATTAGGTAATCTGCGTTTTGGTAGAGTGATATGTTACATGGACGATTTGTTGATAGCCACTGAAACCTTGCAAGAGAATGAAGAATGTTTGGAGGCTGTGTTGAATGTTTTGCAAGAAAATGGCTTAACAATTAATATTGACAAATGTTCATTTTTCCAAAGTTCGATTAACTTCCTCGGTTATGAAATTGACGCGACAGGTATTCGACCAGGTAAAAAGAAATTAGAAGCAATTAAATACTATCCACCGCCTGCAAACATTCATCAAGTTCGCCAATTTCTCGGCTTGATAAATTATTTTAGGAAATTTATTAAAGATTGTGCTCTGTTATGTAAAAACCTGACTAAATTGCTAAAAAAGGGGGCATCGTGGGAATGGGGTCCAGACCAATTACAGTCATTTAATGTATTAAAAAACGCGTTAGCAAATGCGTCACTAACGATATTTGACCCTAAATTACCCGTCACTATGTATACAGACGCTAGTCGTGATGGCGTTGGATGTATTTTAGTTCAAATGACTGAAAACGGCGAAAGACCCATTCACTTTTATAGCCGACAAACCACAGAGGAAGAGAAACGTTATCACTCATTTGAATTGGAGTTTCTAGCGATTACAGTAGGGTTACAAAAATTCAGACATTATTTACTAGGTACTCATTTTAAAATCGTCACCGATTGCAACGCGGTTAGACATACTATAAACAAAAAAGAAATCAATTCTCGTATAGGCAGATGGGTTTTATCAACACAGGAGTTTACATTCGATATAGAACATAGGCCAGGTACCCAGATGCAACATGTTGATGCGTTGAGTCGGAACCCCGTTACGACACCACCTCCCATATGCTCCGAAAGTGTGATGTCAATAACGGTAACTGAGTCTGACTGGTTATTATCGGTCCAGATGCAAGACCCTAACATACGTGCAATAAAAGATATTTTAGAGTCAGGTGAAGCCGAGGCTCATAAACAAATATTTAATAATTATGAATTGTTAGGCAACAAAGTGTATCGCAGTACTGAATATGGCCGGCGTTGGCTGGTACCGAAACAATGTATCTGGCAAATTATTAGACTTAACCATGATGACTGTGGTCACTTTGCTGTGGATAAAACGATGGAAAGAATAAAAGACAAGTACTGGTTTCCTAGAATGAAAAAAGTAATTACAAAATATATAAAAAATTGCATTAACTGCATTTACTTCAAAAATATACATGGAAAGAAGCCAGGTAAATTGTTTCCGATACCAAAATATGCACGGCCATTCCATACGTTGCACATCGACCATCTGGGTCCATTTATAAAAACAACTAAAAATAACGCATACTTACTAGTTATGGTAGACTCGTTCACAAAATTTGTTTTTATTGCTCCCGTTCGAAATACAAAAAGTAAAAATGTAATAAGTGAATTAAATAAAGTTTTCAAAATATTCGGCAATCCCAGAAGGTTGATATGCGACGCAGGCAGTGCATTTACGTCTAAGCTATTTAGAGATTACTGTATAAATAAGAATATAAGACAACATGTAATTGCCACTGCTATGCCCCGCTCTAATGGACAGGTCGAAAGGTACAATTTGACGATTTTGGAAGCTCTGCGTAGCTTGGGTGCTAACACTGATAGTAATCGGTGGGATGAACATATTGACAACATTCAACAAAGCATCAACAGTACTATTAATAAAACCACGAGTGCAGTCCCAAGCGAGGTATTTTTTGGCTACAGACTTCAAACCGATGCTGATAAAATTATGACAAATTATGACGAACGAGTAATTGATGTCACAAGCCTAAGAAGTAGCGTAGACAAAAAAATAAAAGACAGTGCCCAAAGACAGAAGGAAACTTTTGATGCAAAAAGAAAAGATGCACATGAATTTCAAGAAGGTGATTTAGTAGTTATAAAGATACCGAGTCAAAATAATGATGGACAAAGCACGAAATTATTACCTGTATTCAAAGGCCCTTTCCAGGTAACAGAAGTTTTAGGTCATGATCGGTATAAAATAACAGATATGAGAGGTGCAAACAGATCAACCAAGCAATACGAGGGTATAACCTGTATTGAGAACATGAAACCATGGATACATATCAAAGACATGGATATTTAAGGATCAAGAATGGAAACACGGATGTTGTCAGGTAGTTATTTTATTGATTCAAGTAACTAATGAACATGTCATATAATATAGAGACTATGAATATTTACCTTCCGCTGTGATTATGTTGTCTGGTGCAACAGCTTCGAACATCTAAAAGTGGTACATAGTCTTGAATGACAAGCTGACCGTCGATGGAACAGCAAGGGATTACTTGGGACTATGTGACTATTTTGATGATTCGAATTTGTTTTCTAAATGCACTAACCGTCGAAGGAATAGTGCCATTTAGGAATCATCTGGATATTGCTGTGCTTTTAAGAATATTTTGCTATCGATAAAGACAAGAAGATGTCAAATTGTGGGTTGTTGGCCGGCGATGGAATAACAACTCATAATTTTGATGCTAGTTACTTTGATAGCAAAATTAAAATATTGTTGTGTGTTCTCAGATATGCACCAGACTATAACGCAACCGAGGACGGATGCGTGCGCAGGATAGCCGGATGTTGTCGCACAAATAAATAAAATAAAGCAAAATTTGTATAAATATAATTAGACAGTGGTATATTTAAAATGTATAATGTTATACAGCAGATTTATATAAAAAAGATGTTAACATGATTAGCTAAGGTTATGCCAGCACGGAAGTTCATAACACGGTTCGCGCTAAAACCGATTAGTTCCGAGTTTACCCGAACGAAGGTAATAAGTTTGAGCGTTTTGTAGGGAGCGCCACTTTTGTTCTGAACCTTCGTGCTCGTAACATATCTTGGTCTGTTATACCTAACTGTGTTCCTACATCATTGTATGTGTTAGTAATAAGAATATTGATTAAAAGGCATCTTTATTGTGAACACCTGTTTGAGTTTATAATAGTGGTCCCTGAAATGCCCACGGACGCCTCTATTTCACGGTAGGTCACATGACGATCTTCGAGTACTAGCTGCCGCACGGCTTCGATATTCTCTTCTCTTCTCTTGCGTAATGGCGGTTTTTGGACGACCTTTACGGGGCTTGTCACTGAGGCTAGACTGCCCACGTTGAAATTGTAAATACCAGCGTTCTACAGTCCTAAGACACGGTGCTGCATCACTAAACACAGAAGTGATCTCCTCAAAACACTGAAGTCGCGATAATCCCCTTTTAAAGTTGTAGAAAATAATCGCATGCAAATTTTCCTTAGTTATTTCCATTTTTACAACCGACTTGTCACCTTTAAATAGACGCTGTAATAAAACTATTCGACCAATTTGAAAACATTTTTTTGTTTTCGAGTTCTAAATTCAAAAGGATGAAAATGCCATATGTTTATTTTCTTTGAAATCGCGGGAGGTTGGCAAACGACACGACTTAAAAGGCAGCCCTCGTAGTTACATTGCTTTATTCCACTCAACGTTCAAGTTACGTACGTCAAATTGGACCGTGAAATATCGTGTCGCTATTTCGACGATCGAACTTTGTATGTACTTTGTAGTCCTAGGCTTTCGAAGTGTCGGAAGTAACATTTTTTGTGACAAGCGAAGGTACATCTTGGCATTCGATCGTAAAAAAATGATGCGACTATGTCAACGGTGCCGAGTAAAAGATTACTTCAAAATAATGTTTAAATAATCGTTACGAAACTCCAGTAATATAGCGACCGTTGATTCAGATCCCGGACTGCTCGGACGGTCCCGATTGCGACGTGGAGGACGGCGACTCACGCTGGGAGGTGCGCCGCACGCTGCTCGCCCGCAACACCGGCGCCGTGCCGCTGCGGTTACGCAGCTGGCGGCTCGCCGGCGTGCCTTGTGCCGCTAGGGGCTTCAGACTAGAACCTTGCACCTCACTGTCTTTACAGCCGAATGAGACTAAAGCTTTAACACTTGCTTTTCGGGCTGATTGTTCGCTAGCGCGCGTCTCTTGCCCGCTCACGTTACGCGCCGACTCCGGTCCTGCAGCTTTCAGGCTACTAGGCGTCATACCCGCGCGACTCTTACCCCGCTGCGCGAAGGAACTGCCGAGGCCGCCGTGGGAGGCAGCGTCGAGGGCCTCCGGGGCGCTGCTGGCGGTCGTCGCGCTAGCGCTAGTGCTGGCGGCGGCCGCGTTAGACGCGGAGCGGTCGCTGCGGCGCGCTCGACACGCGCGACACACGCCCGCCCCGCGCGCGCCGCTGGACTTGCGAGCGTTGGCCCGCGAGCCGCCCGTGGCGCCGCCGCCGCCGCCGCCCAAACGCAAGAAGCCGCGCCGGCCGCAAGCGCTGGACCCGGCCGCCGAGCGCCGCGCCTTCGAGCACTGGCGCGCCGAGATGCTCCGCCGAGACAACCCTCGCGCCGAGGACTCGTCCTCCTCCCGCTCTAGCGAAGACGCCGACGCCGCGCCGGTGGCGGAACACGCCGAGCCGGAGCCGCCGGCGTCCCCGTCGGACACGGAGCCCGAGCCGGAGCAGGAGGCGCCGGAGACGCCCGCGCCGCCGCCGCCGCCGCCGCCCGAGCCGAGGGCGCCGCCGCCGCCCGAGCCGGCGCAAGAGCCTCCGCCGACGGAGCCGCCGCCGCGCCCGAGGGCCGTGCCCGCTAAACATCACGCCAGGAAAGACAAGGTCATTATCACACTTTCTAACTTATTGCACTCGTTAATGATGTCGCTATTATAGTACATTTCATCAGAAAATGAGGATTTCCACCCTATTGGTATATATACCGGATAGGTAACAAGGCCGAGAATCCGTTTTCACGCCAAGGCATGTATAGTGCTTTTCTCAAACATACAAAGAAATACAAGAAATGGCAAATGTTAAAATGAAAAAAAGGTACTTTGCAAGCCTAAGCCTGAAAAGTTTTATGAAATTCCATTTCCATCCCAGTGAATTACTGCGCCCTAGAAGGGATACTTCAGAGTCTATTTTAAAGAACGTAAAGACAATATCGTCGGTTGACAATCAAAACTCACTAAATAACAAATACCTACTTGAAATAAAGCTCGTATCTCAGTTCCGATTCAGTACAGACATACGACGTTGCTAAGAGTAGTGACAGTTTTTATAATGACTTTTGCTTGTCAGCCGACGATATTTCATTGCATGTTTGAGAAATAGTACCTACATTACTATAGAGGCTAGGCTTTTTTCAAATATGTAATGAAAAAACATCAAAGTTTTATATATATATATTATTGCAGAATGCCATGACGTCTGTGCCACAAATTTATGTAGGATGGAATTAAATAGTTTGCATTTTGCCGGCCTTGGTCTTCAAGATTTGTATTAATTAGTACATTACTGCAGACGCCGGGAAAGATGGGCTTACCGGCTGAGTAGGTATGGACGGCCGAACGTAGTGAGGCCGGACAGTGATATGAAGCCGGTAAGCCCATTTCACGGCGAGGCATGTATAGTGCTTTTCTCAAACATATGCAATGAAATAAAAAATACGACAATCAAAGCTGTTTAGCCTGTTCATGAAAACCGACGCCATGTTTTTAAAGAAAATTACTTACCGGCCTAGGCCGTTAAATTCGTATGATAATCCTTTACTATTATCTCGAGGTCATCCGCCTGTAACGTCATACTTTAAAGCCTATTATGATGATCATAATGACAACATTTCATTGCATGTTTGAGAAAATTTTATTAACGACCGCTTATTCTAGTCGCACCTGAAATGTCATACTTCACAGCTTATTATAAAGAGTATAACAACAATATTTCATTGCATGTTGAAGAAAATATTATTTTCATCACACTTGCTGTCTAAGCGCGCCATTGCTTGCGTGCGTAGCGGGAGTAATAGAAAAGTGAAATTCCCTAGGGAGTCATAGAAATGTCAGTACGTCATTTAATAATGGCAAGTGTGATGAAAAACATTGTATGCATCACGGT
>JALPQI010018977.1:0-31906 GCA_025490895.1 Thaumatotibia leucotreta
CTTAGAAAGCTAGTGTGATAAAAATGTATAAAATAAGGCAGTTACCTCGCTCGGGCCCTCCGGTTCGTCGTCGTCCACCAGCGCGGGACTGATGATCTGGTCGTGCAGCGTGCGCAGGTGCCGCAGCAGGTTGGACTTCACGTTGAACCCTTTGTTGCACAGCCCGCACACGAACGGACGCTCGCCTGGAATGGTGTCGAGGTAACTCTTACTGACATACATACAGATATACTAAAGTCATCTATCGACAAGCATATTTTGGCAATGTTCCAGGGGATAAGTGCCAATGTGACAAATTTGAACTTAAGAAAAGCGTAACATAGACCCTTGTAATATTGAACCTATACAGGGTGTTCCACGAGCCACTGAAAACCTTGAACGGGGTGATTTAGTAGGCTATACTGAACAACTTTTAATATGGGGCCAATCACGAAATCTCAAAAAAAAATTGTCTTTTTCATACATTGTGACCGATTGATCACGACACTTTATATCATCATCATCATCATCAGCCTATGATAGTCCACTGCTGGACGTAGGCCTCTCCTACTAACTATGCGCATAGACATTTTATATAAAAAAGGCAAATTTTTTTTTAAATTTCTGGTTTAGCTCCATAGTAAAAGTTATTCAGTTTAACCTACCAAATCACCCCGTTCAAGGCTTTCAGTGGCTCGTGGAACACCCTGTATAGGTTCAATATTACAAGGGTCTATGTCACGCTTTTCTTTGTTCAAATTAGAACTTTGTCACATTGGCACTTATGCCCTGGAACATTGCCAAAATATACTTGTCGATAGATGACTTTAGTTATTTTAAATTATAGTCAAAATGGCTTGTAAGATTCCTCACTAGGCGCTTTCCAAATTTAATTACCTCGAAAATGTAACATAGAAGCCTAATTAATAATTTAAGGAATATTTACAAAAACAACATAACTAGCATTTTTCCAAATTTGAGTTTTTGATGTCATACTGTTCGTCATCAAAGGAGCTACAGAATGTATAAAAAATTGTCTAAAAACTTTCCCGTTTGGCAAAAAAATGGAAAATATTTTTATTTCCCATACTAAACTGTACTAAAAAGTGTCGAATAAAACTGCAGCATTAATACTCAGAGTAAACCATATTCTAAATCCACTTATAAAATGGGGAATATTAGCGTATACGACGATTTTTTTTCAATAAAAAAAAACTTTTTTCAAAAATGGTCATCAAGTTTTGCACAAAAACAACGTAACTACTCAAGATTTTACAAAAACAACGTAAGTGGCAATGCTTATTTTATTTTTTCCAAAAAAAGTAATTCGCCGAAACACAAATAAACGGGTTATCTTAACTTAGTGGTTATATATCTTTACCGCTTCTGAATATTAAGCTTTAATGAATATTATTTAAAAAGGAATTTAGTTTTATCGCTCTCCTTTAAAGTTATGCTCAGTGTAGTTATGTTGTTTTTGTAAACATCCCTTCAATTTAATGAGGCAGCGACGTGTCAGTGCTCATTCAAAATGTTTCAAACTTTTTAGTCAATCTTACAGTTGCAATTGGGTTCGCTGTCAGTACGAAAAAAGAACACTAATTTCAAATTCCCCATGTATTTACATGACAATATGTTGTTGTGTGCGTGACCTCAACTCTCGTGGAACTATCTATAAAAAGGTCGAAATTTCTTTCATAAAAAAAACCTTACGTAACGTATCAATAAGTATACAAACCTGTATGCGTCCTCATATGTATGAGCATGGAGGCATGCGACGGGAAGGTTTTCTTGCAGTGCGTGCAAGTCTTGTTTTGCGCGCCCTCTGTGAAACGATTGTGACGTTTGGGTGGGGCACTGTTGTTTGACATGGCCAATTCTAGACAACCGACATCGATACATTTAAAAAGGGTTATTAGGACATCATGTTTTTAGAGGTGATGGCATGGTTTGGCAGACATCAGAAGTGGGATGAGTTTTGGTATCATGGTTTTGTGCAAAAAGATTGTGGAGTAGATAATAAAACTATAGGAATGAACTCAAATAAAATATATTCACTACCTACTTCACTTGGACATTGATAAACCAAAATAAGAACCATCATCGTTAGTATATTATAACATCAGTTTTTTTGTACAATTTCAACGCACGATGCAACAGGCTTAGAAGTAGATAATGAAACATCAAACTCCGAAACATATCGTGTATAGGGACTATCTAAAGATACGAATTATTACTCAATGCCAGTATGGCTAACGATAGTTTCAATTTAATTAGGTACTTTCTTCTCATCTTTATTTGAACCAAAAATGTTGTATCTAACTATGAGTTGCATATAAGTGTAGAGTTACTGCGTTTTTTATAGCAGAGTGAGACATATCATTACCAAGATAACAATCTTCATCCGTTCTTCAACAGTTTCAAGTTCCAATACAGCCTTGATGCTATCACCTCTGGTCGCAAAGTGCTGTTAAGCGACAAGCAAAGCCAATATAAAACATAACTGAAGTGATCATGTGCGGGTGATACAGCAATGCGGGAACTCAGTGGTTAAAAGGTAACAAACTTACGGAAACTTTATATTACATTCGCTTGTCGAGAATCAGCCACGTACAACAATCAGATTTCAGCTATGTTGATTATTTTCTATATCGCTCGTTTTCGAAATACCACATTATCTGAATATATAATTTGGTAACAGAATTGTCTACCACTTTTCGACTAAATTCAGTGGAATAAAGTCAGAAAGTGGTAGACCAGTCGACGTCAAAGATATCATCAGTATCATCACAGTTTGGGTACCAAAAAATATATTTTCTGCCCTCCGGCCGGCAAACAGCACTTTGCTGGCCGCTGCGCTAAACTAAGTTGCCGCCTGCCGGCTCCGTTGAGCAGAAAAATAATATACACACCTCGGCCGTTAAATGGCAAAGCCTCGGATCATTATTTACACATCATCCGAGTTATTCCCACTTAAACGGCCTTGGCATATAATCTACTATTTTGCCGCCTAAACAGTAATGATATATTTTATCGTCGACTGTACAGTTGGATACATGAAGTTGCTTACAATAGAAATAGAAGGAACTGTAATTATTCGTACCGTACCTTATCCTTTGAACTGTTATAACGTTATAAGCCTATAAGTGCATTTTCGTCTCCTATGTGGTATTTTGAGAACGAGAATTTAGTTACATTTTTATTAAGTTGGGTGCAGTTCCCACTTTCATAATTTACACAAGTATTATAATATGTATCATATTCGGATTTGACAGAAATGAATAAATTAAACTATCTTTTAATACATGTATGTATTAAAAGATAGTTTACTACTTACTTTTAATAAGTAAGTAGTTTGTTTGCCCGTGTATAAACAAGTTTACATTTCATTAATGTCAGCTCCTAATTTAAAATAAGGCTGGTGCCTTTTTTCCAGATATGCCTTTTGTCCAATGCGATGCGCGAAAGTGATTAACGGACATAAAAATACGTTTCTGGTCGAAAGGCACCTTTAGTCATAGAAAATTTTAGACACCTTTATCATAAAGAATCGACTGGTGCCAATTTACTTGGCCGACAGCAAAGACAATCAAAACCGAACTACCAATACCAATTACAACACGCAAACGGTAGGGTTGAGATTGAGACAGGTTGAATGTTGATGAAAGTATAAACTGTCTTTAGATATTTTGTCTACGGCCGACGTATACAGGGCGTAACAAATATAGGGGTGATCCGATTAAGGGTCCATTCAGTATCGTATTCGGATTAGGAAAAAGTAGAGAAAAAAACACATTTTTTATGAAACCATTTTTTTATTAATGTTTTTTATCAGAATACGAAACTGAACAATACGGATGACCACTATTTCTGTTAAGCTGAGTTTACACCTGCAAGTTATTGCTGAAAGTTTTGAAACAACGTTATATTTATATGCAAGAAAGAGATGCAGATATTTGCCACCCATAGGCACTGGTCTCACCGCGAGCTTCTAAGCTATGAACTATCGGCTATAAACACGAACAAAAGATCCGCACTCCCGTGTAAATAAAAGAGACACGGCGATACTCGCCCAGCTATCAGCTATCACCGCCGGGCGAGTATCGCCGTGTCTCTTTTATTTACACGGGACTGCGTATCTTTTGTTCGTGTTTATAGCCGATAGTTCATAGCTTAGTAGCTCGCGGTGAGACCAGTGCCTTACCTATAGTTGCATCCGTTGCCGCAATAACTTGCAAATATAAACTGGGCTTCACGTCATACTACTGAGGGCCTGCTGCGAGCCCCTTTTTTCGTGTTACCTCCCTGTCATACTTATTTAGGGCTTGTGCATAAATCACGCGAGGTCCTATAGGAAGGGAGGGGGTCCGAGAAAAAATAACGAAAGATCGCGTTGGGAGGGGGGGGGTACAAGGAGACATCACGTGTATTTTTCTACGATGAACAAACTAAGAAATATTGGGAATTTCGGCGAGCGAACGTTAAAAGTTGAATGAGAAAAATACACGTGAGACTGCTAGGGGGGGGGGGACGGGACGTAGCCACGAAACTCACCATCACCAAACATCACCAGGGGCTAGGGGGAGGGGGGTGTCAAAAAGTAGCCGAAAAAACCTCGCATGATTTATGCATGAGCCCTTACCAGTGTGACAGAGAGACAACAGCCCCAACTCTATTCCAATATGTTACACTACTTGTGTTTAAACTACAATGTGAATGTGTATAATACACACCTGTCTCTGTGTGCGTGCTTTGTACGTGTCGGACCCACTCGGCCGGGTTCGGGAAGTGCTTCTGGCACAGATCGCAGCGGAGGAGCGCCATCGTCTCTTCGGTGTCATCACTCTGAATAAAAAGATTTATGTTAAAACTACCTCTAAAATTTCCATATTCAAGCGTAACAGTAATAGGGCGTTTTCGCAAACCGTTGTTGAAATCACCTTGTTATTTAATTCGGAAAAGTTTGGGCTTGTTCTACTTGTCAGGATCACGAGCTATTTCCATTCTTTTAGGAGAAAAAAATATGTCCCATATTTTTCATACAGTTTTCATTCCTTCCATTACGCTACCGTCTTTGAACATCTATGAAAAAACGGTATCGTAATGGAATAAATATTTTGGGACATTTCTTTTCTCCTATTAGAATCGACAAGCTCGTGATCCTGAGTAGAACAAGGCCAAAATTGTCCGAATTGAATAACAAAGTGATTTCAAAACCGGTTTTTGAAAACTCCCCAATAACCGTCTGAGAAGTCATCACCTAAAACTTGTTGCTAGCCTGTCTCATAACAAGCCTTACAAGCACTTCCTCAGCAACAGAGTATTCAAGGCGTGGGGAATCAGTTGCCTGAGGAAGTGGTCTAAGCACTGAATGTCAACCAGTTTAAAAACCGACTCGACAAAAACAACAGTAAAAAAGAAGCACTTGAAAGCAGAGCAATTGGATACAGGCAATATCAGTTGTACTGTACAACTGCCTGTTTGCTTAGGAAATAATAATAAATTCTGTTATCCGTGAACCAAAGTTGGCGTCAATAGAATAAGAACAATGTTAATAAACAGTTCAAAAATATCCATAATCTAGCACTATTTTATTATTTTAATGGTTCACGATCATGTAATTGTATGAGTTGATTAAATAAACACAGGGATTTAGCAGTAGGTATACAATGACCAATCTACATTGGAAATTAAACGCATTTCGAATACAAGATTTGTTTATTGTTTACAAATCCTATTGACAGCGACTTTATGTAGCTTCGAACGATTATCATTATACCTAATACGTATATAAAAAAAAAACAATAATAAGAGTTCTTAAAATCGAGGGTCGCTGTTTCAAAAAGTCGAGTTTCAAAGATAGCAGTCGAGTTTTGTAAGCCCGATAATTTTAAGAACCAATTATGTAATGTTGCATACAACGTTTTTTCTACGACAGCTAAATAAGAATACATGGTAAAATATATTAAGTGGCGGCAGAATGTTGTCGTCGTCTGACTAATTTAAAAATAGAATTGTTGCTAATATCAGGTGATTTTTTATTCACCCTCTAAAATATGGCCGGTGAATAAGAAAATCACCCTGTATTGTCTGAAAATACATAAGAACGTTGTTAATATGGAATACCACAGACAAACTTCAAATGTATACCTTTTTAATAGTTATTTAGTTTGCCTGGCAGTTGATTATTATTAGCATTCTACAATCTACACTCACTATCATGAAACAAATTTACAAATCGACCTACCGTACCGGGAAGAACAATATTAAGGCTTGTGTGCGTTGTGGGTACTAAGCGATGATTATATAATACGTAAATACATATTATACACAAACAACAACCGTAAGTCACGGACAAATATTTGTCATTAATACACAAAAAATGACTCCGATTCGATTTCGTCAGCACCCGAATAGAGCGTCTATTTTCCTGCGATATGCATATTAAAATTGCACATAAATACACACTTAAATTCTCTTATACTACAGTGAATTTTTTAGAGAGAGCATCTAGTTAGTAAAAGTAATATTACATTACAAGGAACATAGATCAGATTTACAACTCCAGGACTATCTATGTTTGTCAATTGAACAACTGAAAGAAATATTATTTTAAAATAATAACCGGCCAAGAAGATGTGGGGCCATGCTCAGTGTAGGGTTCCGTAGTTATTCAAAAACGGCTGGGCCGATGGAATTCGTTTTATTTTAAAGTATTACAATACTTTAGAAGCCAAAAAATCATCACCCAAATGACGTCCACTGCTGAACAAAGGCCTCCCCCAGATAAAAAAGAAGAAGCCTTATATTTATAAACCTTATATTCATGTTTTATGTTTCGGACCCGCGCATCAAAAGTTAGAGGTGGCCACAATATAGTATTTTGTGTATGTGTATTTCAAGCATATAAGATTTAATTGATTCTTATCAGAACCGAAATGAATGTGCAACGGACAACAAATTTCAGCACCTAATTATTTTGTACAAAACGGCGTCATTTACTTGACCTGTCAGAATCAAGACCACTTTAACCACAAAAACTTTGCTTGTGGACAAACAAAACAATAAAGTAAAGTAAACCTAGTAATCAGGTTTACTTTGTTTTGCGTACCTACTTGAAAAGCAGGAAACAACTATATCGGCTTTAAGTATCTTGAGTGGGTGACCAGGAACCATTCAAGGTTTTTGGTGAAATTAAACGAAATATACTAGATAGACTGATTTATAATGTACGATTTACCATGTTACACCATTTTGAATATATATTCATCTAATGAATAACTAATTATCTAATATCTGAAATGATCACATAATGGGCTACATTATCACACACCTAAATTGTAATAAAAGCGTAATTTAAGAACGGTACTAAATAAAGAATACGCACCAACAACAGGTTATTTTAAGACTTCATTTATAAATCATGAATATCATCAGTATCATCACCATTAGAATTGGAACAGGTAATTAGATGTTCACGTTGACATGCAAGTACACGACCTTATCAAGTTCAAACTACCAAGACAACATTGTTGTTGCTAAATATGCGTTTATATCGCACCCTTAACCTTAACCCATATTTACATATCTAATGGGTACATTACACGGTGAGTCTCGGCAACAAAGTTGTTCGCTGAAGTACATATTCGTGTATTTATGTTATTTAAGACTTTTTTCCAATTCATCCTCAGTAAGTCTGACGAGCGTGACAGATTCCTCCCACAGCATACGAGCATTTTTGTCCTTGTATGCCCAAGGTATGGCTCGAGATTTCCTGCAATTGACGAAATATTCCCCACTCATTTTGCCAGTTTCATCATCCAATGCCACATGCAACGCCGTCTGCGCGCCTACCTTGGGTGTCTTACTGCAGAAAATAAGTAAGTAACAACATATTGCGCCCAAAACCTTTCCCAAACTGTTGTAGATACCAGTACCAACAGTTCCAGGGTCCACGGAATTAACTACAACACAAGCTCCTTCCAATCTTCGCGTCAGTTCTCTGGAAAAGAGTATCATACTGAATTTGCTATTGCAGTAACTGAAGAAGCTCAGCCAATTGATATCAGAATCGCTTAGATCGACTCTTCCGAAATAATGCAACCTAGACGATGTGTTGACAATCCTGGCCGGTTCTTCAGCCGTCCCTGTCTTCTTTAAAAGAGGGAGCAGTAGTATCGTCAGTAAAAAATGCCCGTAATAATTGACCTGCATGATAAAATTCAAGCGGTCCTTAGTTTGAAAATTCTTAGGCATTCCGACGCCAGCGTTGTTAATTAACAAATCGAGACGGTCTTCAGTCTTTAGGACATCAGCTGCAAATTCCCGAACTGAATCTAAAGAGCCCAAATCAAGGTGTTTATATATGGTGTTCTTGTGGGTTTTTTCTTCAATTATTTTCTGGGCGTTTATACCCGCTTCTTTCCATGGGCAAGCGATGATGACCCGGGCGCCTCTTCGGGCCAAGTCTGTGGCTATTTCCAGGCCCATACCAGCGGTTCCACCGGTGACTATAGCCGTCTTTCCTTGCAGGGTTTTTAGGGATCTGCACCCTCGATTGGTAGCTGCATGGTATAGCCGGAGAAGATAGAGAGTTGCAAAGATGCCGAAGGCTATTAAGGCAAGTGTAAACATTGCGGACGCGAGCGCAGTACATCTACAACGTACACTGAATGTAAAGTGCGGAGGCGATGGGATAAATAAGCTGGGACGGTAATTCCAAGAGCATCCTGCATTGTCCAATTAATATAAACCAGCGTAAGTCTACCTCCAATTTCGAGTATCGTATGTGATCTAAGAGGGGTAAGGTAACTGTGTGAATTGATACATACAATATATAGAAGCGATTTAAAATTAATGAGGAAAATAAATAAGATAACCAACGTTTTAATTTTGGAACTCTCCCCAAGTACTCTCTTCATCCTAATATTTTTTAAGTCATAGGCAACTAAGAATTTCTAAGATATTTTTTTTTATACCACGACATACGCAAATAAACATACGGCAAATGGTATCTAAGCAACTGTCTTCGAAAGGCGAGATATAAGTCGTTTTTGAAGGATATTCATTGAGATATATTTGTTGTGATCCTTTGAGAAATATATTTTTTTAACAATAATCGATAGTGTCTAAGGCCCGGTAAGCATTGTACGAGTAGTTGGGTAGCTATTTAAACAATAACCAATTTACCAGGTTTATTGCATTAAGCATACTTAAAATACATCTACCTGTTATTTTATTAAATGTCATCACATTTTAGAATTGTGGTGGTTAGTCAGTATTAAAAAATAAAAATATTTTACAAAACGCGTCACTCACGTGATTTCGATCAAAATAGCTCGAAATCTTTCAACCCCTTAAAAGGATGCTCATCAGGAGCACACTCAGCTAAAAAAGCCCGATCGATCGATTTTAATCGTTATTGTGGTTGGTCCGACATATACCACACAATCAATTTGTTGTATTACTATCTTAAGATTTAGCTAGAGATGTTTTTCCTTAAATATGCTAGAGAGAATACATTACATAAACATTCGTCTAAGAAGCTCACACTGACACAGCTGTCCTTTGGATATTTTGGACAATGATATACAATAACATTTATTGCCAACTTTATTGACCCTAGTTACACTCAGGACCAAAACTGCTTATCTCGCTTAATAAGGGAATATAAAGACGATAGATCTTTCAAAATATCTCGATTTGACCTTTGAAGACAGAGTTACCTGACTCCCCTGAATCATCATCATCAGTTCATCACTGCTGAGCGGCCTCTTTTGGAGTACGTCATTTATCTCGGTCCTGAGCCAATCTAACCCAAAAGTATCACGCAATCTTGCGAATGTCGCCTAGCAACGAGCTAACCTACACCCAAGGGCTCTTTTATCCGACATAGGCCACCAATCCGTTAGGACTTTACCCCACCTGCCGATTTCCCTGGCCAGGATGTTCACAAACATTTGAACAGGTCGCTATTGTCATAGCGTTAGTGCATGTTCAGATTTTTATGAGCACCGTGACCACTCCAATAAATATGATAGCGAATGTACGCACGTCACAAGCAAAATACTGACAATGGGACATTTATGCCCCCAAGTGCATACATATCGAGACGGTTGGCGATCAAGTAAAGATCATCTGAATGTCGCTTTATCATTTACTGAACAAATAGGCACTGGACAAACGTAGATTATTTGGACAACTTCGTGAATAATTAAGTATTTATATATAATAATAAGTTGATAAGATAATAAGTTGATAAGATTGTCACAAAAATAGTGGCAATTCGTTTAAAAACACTATAATGTCATTTCATTTGGTATAGTATTTATATAAAGCCGGTGGTCCGAATAACTTAACCCATAAACTATGCAGTTTCCTATATTATATTATATTTGTTGTACCTATGCAGGTACAGTGGCCATCAGATATATGAGAGCGGCCACGGTGCTCAAAATTATCTGAACATGCACTCTAATACCATGACAATAGAGGCGTACTCAGATATTTGTGAGTACCCTGACCACTCCGATATATCTGATGGCGACTGTACTACATACATCCATGTTTTTCCGTTTTTAGCTTTTATCCAAGGATTTTTAATTTATAAATAGCTACACGCGGCATTGCAAACAATCAACTAAGTGCTTATTAATGCTTACTCGAGATCGCTCGATCGTGCATTACGCAAACACCTATGTAATTTTTGCGAGACAATGTTATATCTTATACAGGGTGGGAATGAGTATACCGGCAGACTTTACCAATGCATTTTTGATGACAAAAGAAGTACAAAAAAAATGTGACATTATGTCATTTTCGAACAAAAATTTTTTTTTTATATTTTGTGTTTTTTTGTACATGACCAGTAATAGTTGCAGGGAAAGATTTTTCTTTTCAGGGTTTTTTAAATATTTTTTTATTTGAACATTTTTCTGAAACTTTTTTCTCATTTTCTCTAACTTTAATCAGTGTGTATGTCGAGATGAAAACTACTAGTGTAAGAATTTTAATCATGCAGGCAGTTTTCAGTTACTTGTGACGAAAATAGTTTTTTGAATAACATGTCATTATATCTTAAACTAAGCCGAATCCAGAAAAGTTCATATGACATTATAGCCTCAAAATGTGTTCAGGAATACACCTTTCAAGTTTGTCGGGCTACTTAATAGCCACCCTGTATAATAGTCAGCAGCTTTTAACAGATTCGAACCTAATTTTTTGGTTAATTAGAGACCGAGTGGCCGAGCGGTGCAGGCATCAGCCGCGAAAGTTGAGCACGTCGGTTCGATTCCCACCTCGGACGTCGGTGATCTTGGTCGTTTTTTCTTTGGTATATGACATCCAATACGTATTTATAATAATTATAATTTAACTAGAGGCATTAATCCAAATCAGATGAGCCTGACTAAGTTCGTAAAAATAATTCATAATCGGGCAGACAGCGCATCATTTTTTTAAAGATAAAATATTTCACTCCACCTTCTAAAGCGTGTTACTACAAATGCGACATAAAATAAAAATACGCTATAAAATTTAAACCAGAGGTTCAAGGTGAAGGTGAAAGATGTGAAATTTTATATTTTACTTGCAAATATGTATAATAAAATTTAAGGATGAGTAAATGTAAATACATATCATTTAAATTCAAATTGATAAGAATGAATGCATATTCATGTTGCCGCAAGTAAGTATACGGCTAATCTATGAAATATTTTTATTAAAAAATATACTTAAACATAAATTATAGGTACCTCACTCTATGCCTACGAACAACAATCAGAGCGCATGACGTCATAAAACTGGAAACAAACTGAACGAAATGTCATAAACCACTAACCAGTCTAACCATGTATTAACTTCAACACTGCAAGACTAAATGGACTTGGACTAATGTAAAAAAAGTAAAAAACCCAATCCAGTCCACCATTATAGTAAAGCACTAGTGAATCTATAGTCTATAACGTATTTAATAGTAAATTGTGTATTTAGGGCGGTAAGTAAGAATTTGCGAACGAGTGTGAAAGTAAAGCCCAAGCCGAATAGCCCACCTAAAGAAGACCAAAAGTTGCCTATCGGGGGAAATAACTCGTGTATAAGCGAATTTTGGCAAAGTTGTAGGGAATGGTGTTTTAAACCACATACTAAAAGTACTGGTGGTTAGGGGTGGAGCTAACGGGGGGAGGGGGGTGTAAAGGTCCTTAATTTTAATTTTTCGTAAATAACTCGTAAACCGTGGCTTATAGCAAAAAACAGTCTAGTACATAAGTAATCTACATAAAATTCTCTACAAAAATGGTATACGCAAGTTTCCTCTGGGATCAATACGTCATGAGATAAGAAAGCCCGAAGTTGGACACAATAAAAATAAACACATTTGTTTAAGTAGGTATGGCACATACAGAATGCTCGCGAGCATTCCAAAAGATTTCAATGCTCAATTCCTGACCATATTTAGAGTCTTTAATGTTATATAAAATTTCCTGGATTCGGCTTGGTTTCAGAGATAATCAACCTTTTTTTCGAAATAAGTTTTTCGACGTAACTCATCATAAAACTTCTTTTTGATTACAATGCTACCACAATGTGTTTTAATATTACCACACCTTCTGCCTGGCAATCAAAAAATGGGAATAAACTTGACGAAATAACCAGTCCCTAAAAAAATATTAAAATAAATAATTTCAACAAATTGTTGTTGTGATACAAAGTACTGGAAATGTTAAAAAGTATGCAAAAAGTCAAAAAAAAAAAGAAAAAAAAAATTTTTTTTGGTGGTATTTGACATTAGGTCTCATAATAATTTTTGTTTGTTTTGATGTCTAGAATGCATAGTAAAAATCTTTTGACGATGATTATGAGAATATTTTAGGTTTAGAAGATAATTAGGAATTTTATTTTTACAAATACGCATACAGGGCGCGCCCGGGCCCGAGGATTCCAAAAGAATTTTAAGTATGCATTCCAGATATCAAAATAAACAAAAAATATTATGAAACCTAATGTCAAATACCACCAAAAAAAAATTTTTTTTTCTCTTTTATTTTAGACTTTTTGAATACTTTTTGACATTTCCAGTACTTTTTATCATAAAAACAATTTGTTGAAATTATTTATTTTAATATTTTTTTTAGGGACTGGTTATTTCGTCAAGTTTATTCCCATTTTTTGATTGCCAGGCAAAAGGTGTGGTAATATTAAAACACATTGTGGTAGCATTGTAATCAAAAAGAAGTTTTATGATGAGTTACGTCGAAAAACTTATTTCGAAAAAAAGGTTGATTATCTCTGAAACCAAGCCGAATCCAGGAAATTTTATATAACATTAAAGACTCTAAATATGGTCAGGAATTGGGCATTGAAATCTTTTGGAATGCTCGCGAGCATTCTGTATGTGCCATTCCTACTTAAACAAATGTGTTTATTTTTATTGTGTCCATCTTCGTGCTTTCTTATCTCATAACATATTGATCCCAGAGGAAACATGCGTATACCATTTTTGTAGAGAATTTTATGTAGATTACTTATGTACTAGACCGTTTTTTGCTATAAGCCACGGTTTACGAGTTATTTACGAAAAATTAAAAATAAGGACCTTTACACCCCCCTCCCCCCGTTAGCTCCACCCCTAACCACCAGTACTTTTAGTATGTGGTTTAAAACACCACTCCCTACAACTGTGCCAAAATTCGCTTATACACGAGTTTTTTCCTCTGAGTTTCCTTCGTTTGGTGTACTAGAAGGCGCGGGCTTTACTTCACACGAGTTCATAATTCTTGTACCGCCCGTGGTACACACAATGTTTTTCATCACACCTGTGATGCAAAAAAGTAAATAAAACAATATATTTTCACAAAACTACTCTAAAATGGTCTAAATCAGGGATGACTGACTTAATTTCATCATTTTCATAAAAGAAATCTCGGCGCGGCGCGCGGCGTGCGCCGGACCGCGCTAGTGCGACGTAATGTTGTATGAAAATCCTTAACGGCCTACTAGGACGTAATGACGCACCTACGGCGCGCATCACCGCAGCGTATTGGCGCACTTACCGAACAGGTGTGATGAAAATTCCAATACACGTAAAAAAAACTACCAATGATGGCGAAATGTCACGTTGTCCCATGCCATTATCATTGTGACGTTTCAGAAATAACCAACCATCGGTACACAGCGATGTTAATAAATTAATACAACTCGTTATTGTGTAAATCGTGATAAAGTTCATCCTAAATTTAAGATATGTTTTTAATGTGTATTAATAGCGTAAGGCACTGGTCTCACCGCGAGCTACTAAGATATGAACTATCGGCTATAAACACGAACAAAAGATACGCACTCCTGTGTAAATAAAAGAGACACGGCGATACTCGCCCAGCTATCAGCTATCACCGCCGGGCGAGTATCGCCGTGTCTCTCTTTTTTACACGGGAGCGCGCATCTTTTGTTCGTGTTTATAGCCCATACTTCATAGCTTAGTAGCTCGCGGTGAGACCAGTGCCTTACACTTCTCGATTTGGTACTGTAGACAAAGCTACTAGCTTTTAACGTTGTCTCCGTCCGCGTTTAGATTATTCTTAAAGCTGTGAATTACCAGACCTAAATTCTTAGGATATCACATCACTTCCGACATCATCATCATCAGCCTATACTAGTCTACTGCAGGACATAGGCTCCTCCCATTTTACATCATCTAGCCTTCCATAGGGAAGTCCCATCCATAAACCTAGATGGGACTTTGTTGCACATGGATAGCTTTATAATATACTAAACTTAAAAACTGAATCGGATTCCAATATACGTCAAAAAATACCAAAGATGGCGAAATGTCATAGTGACACGTGTTATCGTCATTGTAATATTTATAACGTTTCAGAAAAAAAAACTACCTTTTGGTAAGCTAACCAGTTTTCATAAAAATGTAATCACACATTACGAGACTATTCAATGGTACCAAATGTTGTTAAATCCTGAGTTCTTGCCATTGTAATTTAAAATTTTCTCTGATAAAACAATTAAATTAAATATCTTTTTTTGTGACAAGTATTTAAATAAGATTTTTTAATTAAGAAATAGATTTAAATGTTATCTTTAACAATGTAGATAAAATAAGCAGCTACCTATAACATTTACAGAAGTGAAAATTTACCGAACCACCTAATATTTCATTTTAATGGCAATACTTTTTGACAAGTATTAGAATCTATAGGTTTTCAGGTATAGTCTAGATACTGAATTAATGCAAACCACCTTTAAAAAGGGAAGGGAGGGTTCTTATGGTGCCCCCACATGTTCTTTCTGTTATAGATAGTTCCACGAGAGTTGAGGTCACGCACACATCAACATGTCATGTAAACACACAGGGAATTTGAAATTAGTGTTCTTTTTCGTACTGACAGCAAACCCAATTGCAACTGTAAGATTGACCAAAAAGTTTGTTCAAGGGATTTGCTTCAATATTTTAACGCAAGTCATTCATTAATTCACTACATTTTTTGCAATTAGTACTTCATTTGGATGTGTGTATAATCATTCACCTCAACTCTGGTGAAATTACCTATATAAGTATAACGTTATGTTATAAAACAAAGTGTTTGGTGGATAAAGAAAATAACATAATTTTAACACTTGAGATATTCTAAATTAAGTACAGAAGAGCTTATGCACACGGTTAGAGGATCGAGATGAGAGATGAGAGAGAGGGATGAACGAATGGAAGAGAATGGAGAATGAATGGTTCGTTTCGAAACAACAAGGGTAATGCTATAGAAGTAGGATGTCAAAGAGAGAAAGATTATGTTTTATAACATTCTGTAACGCCAATGTGGGTGCACCATTAAGAATGGTGAAATACAGAAATAGGTAGCTGAACAGCCTCCGTAGCCTAGTTGGTAGTGACCCTGCCTACGAAGCTGTGGCTGTCTATGTATTTAAGTATCTATTATCGTCGCCTGGTACCCACATCACAAGCCTTAATTGAGCTTACCGTGGGAATAGGTCGATTTGTCTAAAATGTCCCAAGATATTTATTTATTATTATTTATTTTTGAAAGGCATTAAAGTGCCTTTGAGAGAGGACGTCCAGTCAATTGACCTAAGTACCGTAGGATAGATCAGGTTTAGCACATGATTGGTGCGACAGTAGGTCTTCGAATACCGGGATCCCGGTATTGTAAATCTTAATCCGTTATCAATACCGGTATTAGGAAATCAGCAGTATTTGGAAGCTCTATGCGACAGTATGTTGCCGTGAGAAAGATTTCCCTGAAACACCCTGATAAGACCGAAAGGGACAAATCAGCTTGCAAAGTTAAAACCGTTATGAATAAGTGTAGGCCTAAGTGCGTCCGGCGGCGCGCTGAGCGTTCATAGGATTTAGACGGCGGGTACTCAGGCCATGCGCGTACGTTTGCATTTGTTTAACATGGACTCCCCGCTCAAGCGTATACTAAGGCCTTACACTAGTTACACTAAAAGGGGTAGTAGGTAAGTTACTCCTTTATTCATAAACGTTTTGTCTCGGTTGTCCCTTTCGATCTTACCAATATGTCCACAAGAGTGAAAGGGACGAACAATGCTTAGCGGCTTGTTAAGTTAAAAGGCGTTTATGAATAAAGCACAACTCGCACGCCAGCGGGCTGTATAGTATACTGTACAACGGGGTCAGTCTACCGGTACATACCGCGGAGCGATGCTTGCACGCACCCACGCGGCCGGCAGCGTGAACACTTCCGCGCACAGCTCGCACGCCAGCGGGCTGTATACTGTACAACGGGTCAGTCTACCGGTACATACCGCGGAGCGATGCTTGCGTGAACACTTCCGCGCACAGCTCACACGCCAGCGGGCTGTATACTGTACAACGGGTCAGTCTACCGGTACATACCGCGGAGCGATGCTTGCGTGAACACTTCCGCGCACAGCTCGCACGCCAGCGGGCTGTATACTGTACAACGGGGGCAGTCTACCGGTACATACCGCGGAGCGATGCTTGCGTGAACACTTCCGCGCACAGCTCGCACGCCAGCGGGCTGTATACTGTACAACGGGGGCAGTCTACCGGTACATACCGCGGAGCGATGCTTGCGTGAACACTTCCGCGCACAGCTCGCACGCCAGCGGGCTGTATACTGTACAACGGGGGCAGTCTACCGGTACATACCGCGGAGCGATGCTTGCGTGAACACTTCCGCGCACAGCTCGCACGCCAGCGGGCTGTATACTGTACAACGGGGTCAGTCTACCGGTACATACCGCGGAGCGATGCTTGCGCTTGCCCTCCACGCGGCCGGCAGCGTGAACACTTCCGCGCACAGCTCGCGCGCCAGCGGGCTGTATACTGTACAACGGGTCAGTCTACCGGTACATACCGCGGAGCGATGCTTGCGTGAACACTTCCGCGCACAGCTCGCACGCCAGCGGGCTGTATACTGTACAACGGGTCAGTCTACCGGTACATACCGCGGAGCGATGCTTGCGTGAACACTTCCGCGCACAGCTCGCACGCCAGCGGGCTGTATACTGTACAACGGGGTCAGTCTACCGGTACATACCGCGGAGCGATGCTTGCGTGAACACTTCCGCGCACAGCTCGCACGCCAGCGGGCTGTATACTGTACAACGGGGTCAGTCTACCGGTACATACCGCGGAGCGATGCTTGCGTGAACACTTCCGCGCACAGCTCGCACGCCAGCGGGCTGTATACTGTACAACGGGGTCAGTCTACCGGTACATACCGCGGAGCGATGCTTGCGTGAACACTTCCGCGCACAGCTCGCACGCCAGCGGGCTGTATACTGTACAACGTCAGTCTACCGGTACATACCGCGGAGCGATGCTTGCGTGAACACTTCCGCGCACAGCTCGCACGCCAGCGGGCTGTATACTGTACAACGGGGTCAGTCTACCGGTACATACCGCGGAGCGATGCTTGCGTGAACACTTCCGCGCACAGCTCGCTGCCAGCGGGCTGTATACTGTACAACGTCAGTCTACCGGTACATACCGCGGAGCGATGCTTGCGTGAACACTTCCGCGCACATCTCGCTGCCAGCGGGCTGTATACTGTACAACGTCAGTCTACCGGTACATACCGCGGAGCGATGCTTGCGCTTGCCCTCCACGCGGCCGGCAGCGTGAACACTTCCGCGCACAGCTCGCTGCCAGCGGGCTGTATACTGTACAACGTCAGTCTACCGGTACATACCGCGGAGCGATGCTTGCGCTTGCCCTCCACGCGGCCGGCAGCGTGAACACTTCCGCGCACAGCTCGCTGCCAGCGGGCTGTATACTGTACAACGTCAGTCTACCGGTACATACCGCGGAGCGATGCTTGCGCTTGCCCTCCACGCGGCCGGCAGCGTGAACACTTCCGCGCACAGCTCGCTGCCAGCGGGCTGTATACTGTACAACGTCAGTCTACCGGTACATACCGCGGAGCGATGCTTGCGTGAACACTTCCGCGCACAGCTCGCTGCCAGCGGGCTGTATACTGTACAACGTCAGTCTACCGGTACATACCGCGGAGCGATGCTTGCGCTTGCCCTCCACGCGGCCGGCAGCGTGAACACTTCCGCGCACAGCTCGCTGCCAGCGGGCTGTATACTGTACAACGTCAGTCTACCGGTACATACCGCGGAGCGATGCTTGCGCTTGCCCTCCACGCGGCCGGCAGCGTGAACACTTCCGCGCACAGCTCGCTGCCAGCGGGCTGTATACTGTACAACGTCAGTCTACCGGTACATACCGCGGAGCGATGCTTGCGCTTGCGCGCGTGCGTGTGGTCGGCGCGGGCGTGGCCCTCCACGTGGCGCACCCACGCGGCCGGCAGTGTGAACACTTCCGCGCACAACTCGCACGCCAGCGGGCTGTATACCTGTAAATACGACGAATTAGTGTTTCGTACACGTGTAACGTAAGGGGCAACGGACGCCTGTCTCAAAGAAATTGACAATATTTCAAAATTTTCGATGTCCCTAAATCGAAAACCATTTCGAGATATACGCACGTAGATCACAAAAATATATTTTTTAATTTTTTTTTCGCAATATTTTTGTTAAAAATCTTAAAAATAGTTTAAAGGGGAAGTGACGTCACATAGCTGATTCAGAGCTGCCACTATAACAAAGAAATCTTGTGATTGGAATGTCACTTGTGTTTGGCAGTGACATTTGACACTTGTTACCGTCTTTCGTCGTTTTCTTACGTGTATGAAACATCACTTGTGACGTCATTTAGCTGATTTTTGACGTTTGTGACTTACGCTCTTTTTGCTCGAAGTAGTAATAAAAAGGGATGAAAAAAATACGTGTATCTTTTAATATTAAGTTCTTTCAATACAGACAATAAAAACTAGGACTAAAAAATATGAAATGTTGTCAATTGTATAGACAGCGGTAAATGCCGCGGGCGCGTGCGATGGACGATAATCCGCGCGGGGGCCGCGGGCTTGTTTGTTGAATAACGCGCTTATCGCGTGCGCCCGTCGCGGAATCGTTGCCCCCGGCGGCTGTCCGGAGCGGGACACAAGAGCGAGCGCACAAGGCGGCCGTCCGCGTAAAGCGGGCCACAGACGATCAGTTTTAACTGTTCAGTCAAACTGTTCAGGTAAAACTTACGTGTGTAGACAGATCTTTAAGCTGTGCAGTTGAACTGTTGATCTAATCAAAATTTCATAGATTATTTTTAACTGAACAGTTAAAACTGAGCAGGTATAACTGATCGTCTGTGGCCCGCTTAAGCTAGCGTAGGCCCTAAAGCCTGAGCGGCGAGCGTCTAGCGTCGCCTCTGGACGATCGTACAGGGTTACTAATGTCTACACGCTCATATACATACATATACATATATTGAACAATCTATTACCTTTGTATTTAGGGAAACGTGTTCAGTACAAGGGATACAAAAATTTTGGGACACCAATATGAATTTGAACATTTCCGTGAAAACCCGAAGCGAATGGATTATATTATGCTACATCCCTATACATATGTCTTTGTTTGAAATAACGTCGTCAGCCCGCCCCATCACACGCCCAACTTGACACATAGACTTATGGTTGCAAAATATCTGAGAGAAGGCTATTTGCCTGGGTGATGTATTTTGATTAATTAATGAAGTAAACATTTGAACGAATCACATCGTTCACCATCTATCAATATAATATGTCGACTATGGATGCACTGTTCAATTATACTCCATTTGAAATACCATGGCCCAATGCCACATAAAACTTTACAGTGGCATTGGGCTATGGTATTTGAAATGGAGTATACTTGACTTACCCGAACAATGATCTTTCATCTGAAACAATCCTTTGCAGTATCTTCCAAATTTTCCCACTAGACACCTGTTGCTTCAGTTACTTGACGCCACGTGGAGTTTGATAGGCCAGTTCTGCGGTTCCTAGACTGCTACTACGCTAATTCCTGCTTTGGAAGATATTCCTGGGATCTCCAAATATGTGACCAAGCCAACACTGCCTGCTTACACGGACTTTCTATTGGTCTCTGACGCAAATAAATGAAACTAGTCACAAGACATACCAGTCCATCTTCATCAATATCGACGTCCTCAGGCTCCTGTTTGACGTTCATCTCCTGTTGGAACATTTCGACGATGGACCACTCCTCTTCAATTCTGGAAGCTTTCAATTAGAATTCCTCAGGACTTACATGACTTGCCCGACCGAATGCTTTTTCAACTGGGACGATCCTGTGCAGTATCTTTCAGATTTTCCCACTTGAGACCTGTTGCTTTCGCTTCTTTTACCATCAAACGACCCCACGTGGTGTTTATACAGCCAGTTCTGTGGTTCCTAGACTGCTACCATGCTAAAGCCTGCTTTGGAGGATATTATTGGGATCTCCGGAGTTTGTCACCAACCCATCGCCATTTCCTTACATTTCCTGGCCTATTAGTGTCTGATTCAAATAAAATAGTAATGAGACATACCAATCCGTCGTCAAGTTTAGACAGCCAGTTCTGCGGTTCCTAGACTGATACCATGCTAAAGCCTGCTTTGGAGGATATTCCAACCCATCGCCACTTTCTTACACTTCCTCGCCTACTGGATTCTTTTTTTTTTGACGGAGTGGAAGAATGCACTTACGCATGATCCCCCCGGCCGGGGGAAGGCCATGTGGGGGGGCGTATGTGGGATTCGCCTCTCTTAGCCCTCCTCTCCTAACGAGGGGGGGAAGAGTACGGCCCTACCCACTAAAAAACCACTCCGGCGTATCAGTCACCTGCCGTTGTTGGGGGATGTCTTGGGATCGATCTGGCACTCTACCATGAGCCTATAAACTAGTAATAAGACATACCAGTCCATCTTCATCAATGTCGACGTCCTCAGGCTCCTGTTTGACGTTCATCTCCTGTTGGAACATCTCCGCGATGGACCGCTCCTCCTCTTCGATGCTGGAAGCGTCCCATTCGGGCTCCTCTTTGATGGCCACGTCGGGATCGTTGTTGCTGGCTGTTGATTTTTCTGTTGAAGAAGATGATGGTTTACAAAATGTGTATAGCCTTAGAGAGATATCGTCGGTTGACAATCAAAACTCACTAAGTAACAAAAATAAGTTCTGTCTGATTTTTTCTGACATAAGAGGTTGCTAAGAATAGTGACAGTTTTTATAGTGAGTTTTAGTTTGTCAGCCGGCGATATTTATTTTATAGATTCATTTGCATGTAGACTTCAAAATATTACAAAAGCTGAAATTGTTTTGAAATACTTAATTATACTTACTCAATTTTACAGTGTCTTTGGTGGTTTTCGCTACCAGACGAAAACCGAGTCAACTACAACTAGATCGTATTTTAATTATTATTTATTATGTAGCCTGTAAAATGTCCCACAGCTGTGCAAAGGCCTCCCCTATGGATTTCCACTCATCCCGGTCGTGAGCAATTTGTGGCCAGTCGTTAAGAAATGCGTCCAGGTCATCCCGCCACCTACGCCTAGGCCTGCCACGTCCACGTCGCCCTTGCGGCCTCCACTTCGTAGCTAGAATGGCCCACCTTGATGCATGCGGCAGACGTGGCCGGCCCAGTCCCACTTAAGCCTGGCGGTTTGGGCTCCCACATCAACGTATTTTAATACATTAGTAAAAAAGTTACACGTATTCACTTTAGCTCGATTATACCTGGAGTTTATCCAGCATCTTTATAACAAGTTACGAAATGTCTCCAAAATATTGGAAAAGTTTTAGAGCTATATATAATAAATAATAAGACATTACTACAAAGGTCTAGACGAAAGGGGTTGTCGGCCGAAGACATTCAGACATGGCAGACGGTTTTTTTTTTCACTAACTCACAGAACCTTACTCTTTCCGTGGTCATCGAGGAATGATATACTCACTAGAGCCGTCGTCGGCGTCCTTGTCGTCGTGGTCGTCGTGTTTCTGCCGCTTGCCGTACTTGCGCTCGGCGGCGTGGCGGCGCCTCGTCCGGCGAGTCGTCCGCTATCGTCGTCGCTGCTGGATGACATCACATATATGATATACTCACTAGAGCCGTCGTCGTCCTTGTCGTCGTGGTCGTCGTGTTTCTGCCGCTTGCCGTACTTGCGCTCGGCGGCGTGGCGGCGCCTCGTCCGGCGAGTCGTCCGCTATCGTCGTCGCTGCTGGATGACATCACATATATGATATACTCACTAGAGCCGTCGTCGTCCTTGTCGTCGTGGTCGTCGTGTTTCTGCCGCTTGCCGTACTTGCGCTCGGCGGCGTGGCGGCGCCTCGTCCGGCGAGTCGTCCGCTATCGTCGTCGCTGCTGGATGACATCACATATATGATATACTCACTAGAGCCGTCGTCGTCCTTGTCGTCGTGGTCGTCGTGTTTCTGCCGCTTGCCGTACTTGCGCTCGGCGGCGTGGCGGCGCCTCGTCCGGCGAGTCGTCCGCTATCGTCGTCGCTGCTGGATGACATCACATATATGATATACTCACTAGAGCCGTCGTCGTCCTTGTCGTCGTGGTCGTCGTGTTTCTGCCGCTTGCCGTACTTGCGCTCGGCGGCGTGGCGGCGCCTCGTCCGGCGAGTCGTCCGCTATCGTCGTCGCTGCTGGATGACATCACATATATGATATACTCACTAGAGCCGTCGTCGTCCTTGTCGTCGTGGTCGTCGTGTTTCTGCCGCTTGCCGTACTTGCGCTC
This sequence comes from Thaumatotibia leucotreta, assembly GCA_025490895.1. Classification (NCBI taxonomy): domain Eukaryota; kingdom Metazoa; phylum Arthropoda; class Insecta; order Lepidoptera; family Tortricidae; genus Thaumatotibia; species Thaumatotibia leucotreta. The sequence continues at coordinate 23,135 of JALPQI010018977.1, forward strand.
GGCGGCGTGGCGGCGCCTCGTCCGGCGAGTCGTCCGCTATCGTCGTCGCTGCTGGATGACATCACATATATGATATACTCACTAGAGCCGTCGTCGTCCTTGTCGTCGTGGTCGTCGTGTTTCTGCCGCTTGCCGTACTTGCGCTCGGCGGCGTGGCGGCGCCTCGTCCGGCGAGTCGTCCGCTATCGTCGTCGCTGCTGGATGACATCACATATATGATATACTCACTAGAGCCGTCGTCGTCCTTGTCGTCGTGGTCGTCGTGTTTCTGCCGCTTGCCGTACTTGCGCTCGGCGGCGTGGCGGCGCCTCGTCCGGCGAGTCGTCCGCTATCGTCGTCGCTGCTGGATGACATCACATATATGATATACTCACTAGAGCCGTCGTCGTCCTTGTCGTCGTGGTCGTCGTGTTTCTGCCGCTTGCCGTACTTTCGCTCGGCGGCGTGGCGGCGCCTCGTCCGGCGAGTCGTCCGCTATCGTCGTCGCTGCTGGATGACATCACATATATGATATACTCACTAGAGCCGTCGTCGTCCTTGTCGTCGTGGTCGTCGTGTTTCTGCCGCTTGCCGTACTTGCGCTCGGCGGCGTGGCGGCGCAGGATGCGCGGCGCCGGCGCCTCGTCCGGCGAGTCGTCCGCTATCGTCGTCGATGCTGGATAACGTCAAATAAATGCAGTTTAGTTGGCCGTGTGGTGACGGCAGTAACATACATTCGTCACCACCCCAACTCTTCCCGTGGGTGTCGTAAGATTGACTGGCCATTATTTGATAGAAGATTGATGATGGGCAGCAGCGTCGTCATAGTGGACAACGGCAGTAAGAATACATTTGTCACCACCCCAACTCTTCCCGTGGGTGTCGTAAGATTGACTGGCCATTATTTGATAGAAGATGGATGATGGGCAGCAGCGTCGTCATAGTGGACACATTACTGCGATCGCCAATCTGTGGCGATTATGGGCATTTACCTCCTAATGCGTCTATAATACGCATATTTAATAGGAGAGGCCTACGTCCAGCAGTTTGCTGGGATAGGCTGATGATGATGATGATGAGTTGTTTTACTTTTGAAATGTTTTTTTATTTATATTTATGGCTCTGTTAAAGATTCTGACGGAAGCAACCCGTCAATGTATAAACCGTGAACGATAGCATTCATCAAACATGAGAATATCGTAAGGTTTAGCAAGTCCCAGCATCTTATGGGTCACCTTGAACGAATGTGAATCCGTGCTACTAAGACTATGACAAGGTGGACGCCACAGCAGAAAAGACTAAAGGGTAAACCTAGAAAAAGATGATTAGAGCGTGTAGAAGAAGACCTTAGGAACATGAATAAGTTTACCAACTGGAAGACGGTTGCCAAAGATCAACAGCTGGAGTAAGATTATGAAAGAGACCAACACCCATCAGGGGTTGCAGCACCATTGGAAGAAGAAATATATTTTGACCAGGATTTGTCTCTGAGAGAAAATCTTACTAACATTTTGTTATGCTAAATTCACCCGAAAAAGAGGGAGTAATCGATGTTTTCTGGTTTCTACTAACTGACAACTGGTACACCAAATTAAATGATGATGAGTTTATTTTTCGTGGGAATTAAGTGAAACTTATTATAATACAGAGGGTGGTCCAAATCTTGACTTATTTAATATTTACGTATGTTGAACAAAACGTGGTGATTTGTTTAATAAAAGAAAATTCAGTATTATTTTGATTAGGAAAAAGCAGGAATATATTGGACAAAAAAAATACTTATTTTATTTGTTTTTCTATGGAGGGTTGGCCTGTGTGGGTGACTGGCCCCATAAAATATCAACTCCTTTTCGAGTAAATTCAATTATTTTATCATTTTTTCCCCTACTTTCTGTAATCAGAATATTATAATATTATAAAGAATAAGTAAGGTATAAAGTTTTTTTTATACCAAATTATGATACTGAACTAGCCATTAAATGGATCACATCTATATTTTCTCACACTGCAACATAATCATCATCAAATCAGGCGATAGATGTCCACTGCTGAAAATAAGCCTCCCCCAAAGATTGCCACAATGACCGGTCTTGCGCTACACTGCTTAGTAAAAAATAATCCAAAATGCTATACCTATTGTTATGGAACTCGATGTGGTAGTAGTTGTAGCTGTGGCTGAGGTGGTAGAAGTGTCTAGAGAAGGTGCGGGGGCGACCAGTATAGTCTGGCCCTTGGGCCCGCCTGGCCGCAGTGCCGCCTGCGTGCCTCCTTCGGTGGTCTTGATGAATACTAGCTTGGGTGGGCCGATGAACATGGGTCTGGAACCGATGCAATTATTAATACTATCTCATCAGGACACAGGGAATCTTACAGTATTCTCACATGAATAAATTTGGACGACATATTGTTGTGCCTGTTTAATAAACTGTGCAGTTTTAATAAGTACCTATTTTAACTTTTAGTAATTTTATCTAGCTGAGATATAAAAAGTTGATAACAAGGTTGACAGGTAGAGAATGCCTTATGGCATTAAGTTCGCCTTTTGTACTATAAGTTTTTTCCTTAGTGCAATATAAATAAATAAATAACAAAGCCTTTTTTAAGATTCAATAACTCTTCCCTTGATGAAGATGCACATATTGTTGCATGTATGTTGCTTAAATAATTTAGTTGACTAAAAACAATCCCAATTAGAAACAAGTCTGTTAATAACCATACAAGTACTAAAATTATATCAATATATAGCTAATATGCTAATATTTCATGTATTTTTCTAATAAATGAAATTGGTTAAATTTCTATTGCTTTGGAAAATAAAGTTTCTTAAACCTGATATAATATTTATTAGGATGTATAGGAAAGTTACTGTTGGAAAGTAATCAAATGAAAATAAATATCTTAAAATAGTAAATTTATGACTGAATGTGTAAAAATAAAACAACAGCAACAACATACAAGCTTTGTAAAATCTGAACAAACCTTCAGCACTTTACACTTTAGAAGTTGTTGTCATCGAAATTAAACACTATCAATAGTTCTCACCTTGTGACCCCTTGCTGTTGCATAGGAGTGAAAGTCTTTAGGAGTTTATCGTCTTTTTTAACTGCTATCTTAGGCTGAACCTCATCCGGCTTCTTTGCCGGCTGTTTGTTAACACTAGCTACTTGTGTGGTTGTCTTCTCTGCCGGAGGGTCCCCCGCCTCGTCCGTCTGCCTCCACAAGCCACGTATCTTAAGGACCTCCCCGGCTTTTAAAACTGTATCTAGGACTTCATTTGAAACTGTTGTTTCACCTGAAATGAGAAGGGCTTTCTTAGTTTATATGGTCATATCACTTGTACCTATCGCTACCGATTCTATCAATCAATCTAATACCTATTAGCCATTTAATAACTGTACTTTTGAAATTAGCCAGCTAAAAATGAGAGAACTTTCAGAATAACTTATACAGAACTTAGACACGAGTATTGATGCTTAGGCGCTCGTCAAAAATTTTGATGCCAATTTGATTTGGCATTGAGAATTCAACTGATACGAAAATAAAATACAGCAAGACGTACCTTTGTACATGTACTCCACTAAAATCTTGAGCGCCTTCGTTGATATCTCCGAAGGCAGAACGACGTAGAGCATGCCGCCCATCCGCGTGACATGCCTCTGGCCCTCGAACAGGCCGCTCAAGTAAACACTGCACGAGCTCAGGATAAACTTGTGGGCCGGGATCTGAGACCCGTCCATCGTGCACAGCACCACATCCGTGAACCGCTCCGAACGCAGCAAAGCCGCCACGGAACCGTTCAAATGGGAACTGTGTGAGTGCCATTTCAATTGATATGTGTCCGTTGACGTCATTTTTCTTTTATCACGTCCACTCCATCTGTAGCGGAATTTGTTATTTTACGCGGTTTGTTTTTGTTTACAAATGCGAAAACGCCGCCATCGCGAAGCGGGCTACTCGTTATTTAGCCGGAAATAGAACGAAGTACAAACTTATAACTTATAAACCAACTGTAAAGATGATGCATAGGTATTCACAAGCTTTTTTATGTAAGAAAAATTGTATAAATATTTAAATTTCATTGAATTAGTCTTTATTCAATTTATTTTCATCTTATAAAAATTAAAAGTAGCGTATTGACGACCTATTAAATATTTATAAAAAAAATTACCTTATAAAAACCGGAAATAAAGAAAATCGATATTTTAAATGGTAACGACTTTACTATCGGTTCATTATTTACTTATCTATCGCTACACAATAAAAACCTTATGAGATCACTCGTAAGAAAACTATGAACGTAGGAAATATATAAAAACAATGCGCGCAACCACCGCGTGCGACCCTCAAATCTAGTGTGCGGCGGCTGCGGCTATAAAAATCGATAGAAAGGGTATTGATTTTTGGAGCGGGGTTGCGCGTTTATCTCATCGATCCATGCCGGTGAGCGTCGGTCTGCGCCGCGCGCCTGCGCCGTGCGCGAGGGGTGCGTCGGCCGCGGCTCGCGCGCCCGCCGCCTGCTCGCGCAGCCACCCTGTTCACGCGCAAATTGCGGCGTTCTACGAAGTCTCTAGGCCTTCGGATGTTTATTACAGCTAATCGGTAAATGAAGTAGTGTATTTGTTATTGTTTACCACATACATATATTTTTGTTAAAAATTAAGAAAAATAATTTAACGCTATAATTACGTAGGAACTTATATATTCATATAATTTAGCGCTAGTTATTTTACATTTTTAACTATTTTACGTTAATTAATTAACTATCAACTACTAACTAATCAACATCATCATTATGATGATGATGATGATGACGACGATGTAGTAGTTTTCATTAAGTAGTTACGAAATAAAAATTAGTTTTTTGGTCCTTTACGTAATTGATAAACTTTATAATTATGTATTGGTAATTATACGTATTGCGATTGGTAATAATAATAATTGTTATGCCGCTCTTTCGTTAAGTAACTACTCATAAACTTGGTGATTCTTATAGTCTAGGATACGAATACGGAAATTTAAATATTATCTATTTTTAATTTTTTATCTTACACTTCTGCATACAAATTGTACAGACAGAGTGGAGAAATGAAATGTTAGGCAAATGACTTGCTTGACATTGATTGTACATTATTATTATGAACCACATTACGCGAATCAATGTAGGTTATGATTACGATCTTGTTCCTAAATTTAAAAAAACTTTCTTTATTGGACTAATAGTTTAGCCTTACCATGCGCTGGCGACGGGAGAGCTAAGGGCCTACCGCGAAACACGAAAGAAGTATTGCCTCTCTCTCGCACTAGTAAATTCGAACGTAAGTGTGACAGGGAGGACATACGTCGATTGTGGTCCGCAGACCGTTCTGTATCTTGAGGCATCATTTTTTACATTCAGCGGCCCTACCGCGAACTACGAAATCCGCAAATTTCGGGGTATTTCTACTCTAGTGACGCCTTCGTTGGAGTGACAGAGATAGGGATTGCAATTGCTGGATCCAGCATCCAGCAATCCAGCTGGATCCAGCGCATTTTTCGGTCTGCTGGATCCAGCAGCCAGTGCTGGATCCAGCGCTGCGGATCCGCAAATAAAAATCACCAAAAAAATGCATAATTAACTTTACATAAACTTATTTTACGTCGTGTTTGAAACGGTTCCGCGATCCCGCGCTTGGCCCTTGGTGGCCGTGGTTAATACGCGTGCTCCTTCCAATTTATGGTTGAATCAATGTCTATGCCTAGAAGTGGGAACGTGTGGACCCGATTCTAAAGTAGTGCTACGGAATGAGAAATCTATGTTTATGCTACGTTTTTGGTAGGGTCTAAATTGCATGAGTTTGCTTTTATTGAAATTAAGCTTTAAATTGTAATCGTCCAACCAGGTTACAATATTTTGAATGGTTGTATTTAAGCTATTATTTAATTAAAAATAAAACACAACCGAGAACACTGCCTTGGGGTGTTGGTCGAGTAATATTCGTTTTATGTGATTGAAATGTTTGTATGGTACCTGTAATGTAGTTGTGATATTTTATTTCATTTCGTATTGTGTACGACCTGTAAGGTATGATTTAAACCAATTGTGAGCTCAGCCTCTAATACCTATTCCAAATACATTTTCAATAAAATATCATAATATAAAACACAATCATAAGCTTTGCTAGCATATTTCCTGTCATTTATTGTGTTTAAAACTTTGTTTATGTACTTGAAGACTGCTGACGATATTGAGCGACCTTTTCACAAAAGGAATATAATCGGTTTGACATAGCGGTTTTAAAAATTTTGGAAAAAGAGTTGGTAGAAGAGGGTATGGGGCGGTAATTACTACGTTCATTGTGATTGCCTTTTTTTATATACAGGTTTAATATAACGGACATTTTAAGGAGATCTGGGACTGTTCCTTCTGTAAAAGACTGGTTAATGAGAAGTGTCAAAGGAGGGGTTAACTCTTCAGCTAATTTTTTTACTAAATAGGGAACTTCTTTTATTTTTGAGACATTTAGTTAGTTTGAAAACTTCACGTGGGGTGACGGGCTAAGGTAGAGCGAGTTTTCAGATGGTGATATTACGGGTCGTCCCCGGAGCGAAGCTTCAGCCCTCTGCGGAGTCGGTTTTTGAAATTCTATCCAATTTTAAACTAAGGGGCACACTAAAAGGTTTCAAATAAAGAAAATAATTAAAAAACACGACTGCCGTTTTAAGCGAACTGAAAAGTAACAAATAATTCCTTTTTCAGGTTAATTCTTGTGATCGTATCTAGGCGTTTGTCTTATTACTTACTATATTTTGTTTCGATTGCAATCGGTTAAACTCCATATATTTATATTTTCCGTAATGAAAAGTTCCCCGACTGCAATCTAAAGAAAACATAGTAGGTAAGTAATAAGACAAACGCCTATATGTACAGTCGTGTGCATTAATATATAGACACATTTGGATCAGTATGGAGAAGTGTATATATATATTAATGCACTTGACTGTAGATACGCTCACAAGAATTAACCTGAAAAAAGAATTATTTGCTACTTTTTAGTGCGCTTAAAACGACAGTCGTGTTTTAAAAAAAAAAAAAAAATGATTAGGACATTTTATTTTTTAAGTTTTTTTAAATATACCTATAATAGTCACAAAATTGCGCGTTATTATCCTCCTTTTCATTATATTAAATATTATTATTAATAATTAACATGTTTTATTGCAAACAGTCGTTTTTTTTTCGTATTTTTACTATCTGCTGGATCCGCGCTGGATCCAGCCTGGGTTGGATTGACGCCGATCCAGCAAAAATCCAGCTGGATTGAAAACACTGCTGGATTGCAATCCCTAGACAGATACAAATCCCCGAAATTATCGAACTTCGGCATTCGCGGTAGCAGAGGCTCTACCGCAAACCACGAACTGAGTGTTGCTGTCACACTTATGTACGAATTCACGAATGCAAGAGAGTGGCAATACTTCGTTCGTGGTTCGCGGTAGGGCCTCAGGCCTGTAAGCTTATAGTACGGTCAAATCGTACATAATTTTACCCTAAACTCGCAAATCAAGTAGTATCGCTGCATTTTTGGTATGTTGTTTAGACACCATAGGACAGTATAAAACCATATTTTTCAAGCAAAAAAAAGTTGTGCTAGCTGGGTAGTACGTGAAAAACTGCGAAATTTAGGGCCATTTTTTAGTTTCTGATTTTTATTAAAAAAACCTTACGTTTTTTGATATCATATGTAAATAAACGTTTAAAGACTAATAAATTTCCAACATGTTGAGCTAACATGCATTACCGTAGGTCTTATAGTTTCAGAGATTCGAGACTTTAAAAGTACCCCTTTTTGTAAACTAGATAAAATTTTTGTGTTTTGCTAACGTTTTCGACTTAATATCGCCTCACCTAATTATGCTACGGAAAACATGCAATAATGACCTTATAGCGCACTTAATATTCTTTAATTTAAGGGTAAAATTAGGTCAGTGAACTTTGTAGTTGAAAGTATAAACCCGAAATTCCAAAGGCAGGAGGCCCGCTATCTAAGTTTTTCATACAAATCGCAAGTTGAGTTGCAAAGCTGCAATTTTGGTATATTATAAAGGCCTTATAGATATATACGAAAATGCATATTAAAAGAAAAACAAAAAAATAATTTGGGCATAGGACGTAAAAAACGGAAAAAAATTCGTACTTTTTTTAGTTTTTGACGTTTAACTTAAAATCTTTTATCTTTTTGATGCTGATTGCTATAAAACTAAAAAGAACATTAAATTTGAAAGGATTTGAGCTACGTTGCATCACCGTAAGTTATATATATTTTGAGATACGACATTTCATAAAGTGCCCTTTTATCAAAACATAACCAAATTTTAGGTTACGTTAAAGCTATTCACTAAATATTGGCAAAACGTTCGCGCTTAGAAAAAAAAGTAATTGTAGATAATAACTACATTAAATTTGGAACAAATTGAGCTGATAACAATTACTGTAAGTCTTATAGTTGGGGGTATACGAGGCTTCAAAACATGCATTTATTTTCTTAACTTAATGAAGGGCACATTTTGAAATGTCGTATCTCTAAATCTATATAATTTAGGGTAATGCAAGGTAGCTCAAATCTTTTCAAATTTAATATTCTTTCATAGTTTTATAGCAATTAGTATCAAAAAGTTATAGTTTCTTAGTTAAACGTCAAAAACTAAAAAAAGTCAGTGTTTTTTTCAGTTATTTACGTCCTATACCTAAATCCTTTTTTTTGTTTTCTTGTATTATGCATTTTCGTACATCCCTATAGAGCCCATATAATATAC
>JALPQI010018978.1:0-26155 GCA_025490895.1 Thaumatotibia leucotreta
TGAAATTTTCACATTATTGTACATACCTATCACCACTGCTTACTAACCACTCTTGCTTCAGCCTTAGCTATTATTTACTGGCTACACTTTGAACACATTTATTTTAAACACAAGATAAAGACATTATTATTTTATTACCATATCGAAAATTATTTTAAATATTGCAAATTCAAGTACGAAACTTTATTTTTTTATATTCCACAGATAAGCCAAAAACTAAACACAAATTCGGAATTATTCGAATGCAATCTTGCTAAACCGCGATTTTTCAAATTTCCCGCCTTTTTCTACTGCCACAGGTAGACAGGCAAAGTATATTATATTAGGTAGTACCTATCTATTCTATGTCAGGAGTATTTAACCCTCTCTAGTATAGCAAGGTAACGGCCGGCTATCGCGTCGTATTGTTTGTCCGAAACAAAGAATCATTTTCGCGAATGATTTTTCTCCGCAGAACAATGGGTACGGCCTGGGTCTATGCACAGCGTAGAGAAGTGCAGTGGTTACAGGCAATTTATTTTTATATCGGAGGCAAACAAGCGTATGGTCCGTATAGAAGCTTTACGCAACTCTACGTGTCATACATGTATCTACTTTTTAAAACTGAAGGATTCAGTGGTAACAGGCCTAAGGATTGACAAATTATGGTGATATAGCTATCTAAAAATGTCATTTGGTTTCACAGTGAGCGATTAGTCATTTTTTTCAAAGTTTTTTCTATGATTTCTACTCAAAATCGTGAGCTCTTTCGATCCTAATAGGAGAAAAAAATTGTCCCAAAACTTAACATACAGTTTTCGAGCTTTCAGTTCCGTTACCGTCAATCAAAATGTAGTTCGTTTTATGTTCGCTATCATTTCTTTTCGTGATAAAAAAAGACTCGCCAAATAGTTACTTTCTTTTTTGATCTGTGTGTCAATGCACTAATTAAAATAACCTTTTTAAAATAAATAATAAAAATAGAGCAAATAAAGTTGCCAATTGGATTTAAGGTAGTCGTCATTTACAACAATGTCAACATCTATTTCAAAGAGGGCGTTCTTAATTTTCTATATGTTTATATATGAACAGAATGTTCGACGCATAAATAAGTATCAGAATGTTGGAACTTCCTGAAAACCCTGATCTTTCGAATATGGTCGTCATCGTGACACACCTATTTTCTTTCATACTATTACATATTTCCAAAACAGAGTGTCCCACTGTTTTACGCTACACTGTACCGCGTACAACTAAACAATACGGGTTGTACTGTACAATAAATTGTTTTTATAACATCGCGATGCTCGACCTTTGTCTCGATTGCCTTCATTCCGTGTGATTGCAATTATTCTAAGAGTATTATTAACTTAATGAGAGGTTAGGTGATATTGTTTTGTATAATAACTACTTTGCAGCTTTGTTGTTTAGCTGTCATAACGGTGGCTATCTATCTAGGTGGGAATCGAACCCACGTGCTCAGCTTTTGCGGCTGATGCCTGCACCGCTCGGCCACTCGGTCTTAGCAATCAACGGTCAATTTTCTCGGGTATATGCAATCAAGAACAAGGTTAGGCGCCTTCGACTTAAATACTTACCTTAAATATATAATTATGTAGGTACAACATACAATTTCTGACTTAATACTGAACCAATCTTTGGAGGAGGCCCATGTCCAGCTGTGGATCTCTGGTCTAATATGATGATGATACTGAACCGATTTAAAACATTACATTATCAAAGTACCTCGACTTCACTGTAAACTGAATTAAAATCTCTCATCAACGGAACCGCGGGAAAGACAGATAACATCTAAATCTGAACTCTACTGCCTACAAAATAACGGTCACAGTATACGAGATAAACGCTAATCTGCCATCTCCCTCCCACAGTCGTCCTGAATTCCGGAGTTTCCACGGCCTCTTGTGACAATTGGCACTCACGTATTTAGCTAGGCTTAAATTGTGATTAAAAAAAGTGTGGGAGATAGGTTATCAACATTTACAGAGAAGGGGCATATACATACAGGGTGAAACATGAGTCGTGAACAGTAATACGTAATTAATAATCAACTAACAATTAAATGCCCCACAACTAACTTGAAAACTGACAAGTTATTTTTGTATTTTTTTGGGTTTATGTTTTTGTATTTTTTGGCTTTAGGATATCCAAAAGGATTTTTAAGACAAATTAATGGAATAATTAATAACAGCAATTTTGTAATTTCGTGTAAAATTAAATGATATCAGACCTCACGGCACATACCTACTGTGGCACCATCGCGCCAATCTTGTTGTTCATAAACCTACTGTTCGATGCCCTTATATCGTCGTCAATGTGGCAAAGATATCAGCCGAGACGTTATTTTTAGTTTTTTATGTATAACCTTTATTAATTTAAAATCGATGGGTGGTCTTTTTTAGACCACGGAATCTGATAGCTTCCCTCCCTGACCCGCTATGTCTTTTTAGGTTATTAGTACGTAGAACGATAGACAGAAAATTCCTGTTTGGTGAAGCTTTAGTCCACCATTTTTTTAACTCATAAATCTCTAAGATAAATTCCCACTTCAGTGAAGATCAGTGTAAATGGAGAGTTGGAGACGTAATATTTTATAATACTTATCTTAGAATGACAGCTCAACAATACTAAAATGAAAAGTTCTGCTATTTAATGAGATTAAAACACGTAAGTGATACAGATAGATTTTGATTGATATTTGCCAGTACACGACACGATTGAAACAATCGTTTGATTTTCTCACAGCCTACTGTCTGTCGTGTTCTATTATGTTTTCTTGTATGATTTGTGGCTTTTTCTATCGGTGTGAATTTAGTACTAAGCGAAGAATCATCATTGTAATTGTCATTTAACGTAGTTTTTCGGTTAGTTGTGTATTTGCGACAGTTTTCACTTATTTTTTGTAATTTTACGATACTCATTGATAAATGATAAGAATATTTTTCTTGTTTTCTTTCAATTCATTACATGCACCGACTATAGTATTTTTGCTTTCTCCCAAGTTTGACTGCTAAAGAAAAGGATATTTGGTATTCAGTTCGCCTTTTATACTGTAAGTTTTTTGTTTTGCGTTGAAGATTACATAAATAAATCATTTTTATTTAAATTCTGGAAAATGTTATTTAAAATCTGAATATTCCAAACATGGGAACTGTCGTGCTAATTTTATATTTTGATCTACCTAATTTAATTTTACCTTTACTTCAGCAGAAGTACCAAAATAATAAACCTAATATAACAACTTTCTATTAGTGAAAGAGTATTTAGATTTGTCCTAAAAATGAATAATAATAGAACATTATGTTGTTTTTTTGGTATTAATCGTTTTTTATTCTCTTTATTAATAGTTCATTAAATAATTGGCTTTCAGAGAAAACTCACAAGTTTACAGTATTATAAAATCTCCGATTATCATTCTTGTTTATATTATATCAGTCGTTTGTCAAAATACTGCAGTATCGCGTAAATAAACAAACGATTTCTCGCTTTCGAAACATAATCTGTATCACTAGCCTACACTTGCCACTACGCGCTGCCGAAGATTTATTACAGAACATTCTTTGCGTGTCGCCTATTAGCAGAGCATTTGTCATTTGAATGCAAGCAATGGGCCTATTGCACATGCAAGCTTACAAATTATATATAAATATTGCATCTAAAAACCAAAGGATTTGCAGCAGAAACTAAACTAGTGCATAGAAAGTTAGTAGAGATATTTTATTAGATCTTTAATAAGCAAATGGTCTGTCTTAGCTACTATAGTCTAGGCGCGCTTAAAATCAGGAAGTTTCATTATATCGACATCTAGTAAATAATTATTTGATCGTAGTCTGAATCGTAACTGGGATTTACCCTAGGCAACTAGTTATCCTTTGGCTCTAACGTTTTCTGTAGTATGACCTAAATCGGGTTTAAAACAAAATCATCATTTTTAGCCTTTAATTTATATACATAAAGATGGTTTCGATATATCAACGGCAGGAACAAGAAGACCATTTGGATTGATTTAATGAAATTTCCGCTATCATCGTGCTTCTACCGTTGTTAACAATTAACAATTCAACCATATTAGGTTAATGCTGCACTTCGATTACTAAATCATAATTCGATAATATTAACTCATAAAGGATCCATGAAACAAACTATTGTGTCTACATATCACTGTTAACATCACTGAGTTTAAATTACTTTAAATTATGATGAAACTCTATGGACCCAACAAGGACCCTTGAGGCACACCACAAAGCTATTGCACCATTATGGGGCCACATTAGATAATGCCGCAAAACCGATTCATTGCATGTACTAGGATAATTGTTCCCATACACAATGCGCATGCGTGAACCGGGCCGTGAGAGTGGCGGAAAAACAGGAATTATGTAAACCGTAAATGTATAGTATACCTTGTAGGGATTTTTTAGGTTATCATTCTTTTTGATAGATTCGCTTTAGCGTTAGGTGTGAATCATGTTAAGTGTGATGTGAATTGTGTCGTCTATCTCACAATTTATTTATCTAGACAAACGGTTTTTCTACAGGATATATGCAAGTGATGCGTGTTCAAAAGCCTTTCTTAGTTCGTTCATGTAATATGCCTATTTCTGTCTTATATTTTTATAAACATTTTATTTTAGGAATGATGACTGACACTAAGTTCTGTGTATTGAATGAATACTTGGTAAAAATGCATTCTTCAACTTTGTTCAATCAACAATTTGCTGTTTCAGAGGGGTGACCGTAAAATTTGGAATGGTTTTTTTGTTTAATTTAAATGTCACGTTAGGACATACACAATTGCAGTTTTGATTTGACTTGTACTTTAATTTAATAACAAAAATATATTTTTCTAAAAATATAACCTAGTTTGGTGTAAGGTTTTATTTTAAGCATAAGGACACAAAACAAATTATCCGCATATTTGGCAATACCTTTCCGAAAACTGTCAAGTAGCCAATGTCCCAAAGTCATGACATAATTCACTACATTACACTGCAATATTTGATTATTTGTGCGAACGTGACTGCATTTCTTCAAACCGCTGCGTGTGTGGATTCCTCTCGAAACCAGAAGGTCGTAACTTGTCAAGATTCCTCAAGAGTTCCGCCATTTAATGTCTCAGTTGATTTATCGGCGCGCGCGCCGTATCGAAATATTGTCACGCAAGATTTCTCGTTAAAGCTTGTACATAGTAAACGGAGATGCGCGATTAGATCAGAATAATATCTTATTTTAACAAAATTCGAATAGTTTTTTAGGAGAAACTTTTTGTAATTTTATGTTTCGATACATTAACAATTAAAGTACCATTACAAGAAAAAGTGCAGTTTCGTAAAAATAGTGGAGAGTTAAATTTGTTGGATTGTGTGATAACTGTAAAATTGTAGGTACTGTAACTGTTTTTGATTTAGCAAAAACATGATTGTACCTTTAGACGAGAACGTAGCTTTTTTTACACGGAATAAATCTGTTCCCAGGGAAAATATAAATTCAGGTTTATGTTGTGGGTACTAAGCGATGATATATTTATGTGTAATATTCTAACTAGAAAAAAACACAAAATAAATATTTTTGACAAAAAAAGGAAATTCAGAATTCGGACCCGGGAGGTATGGAGGGATAAAGAAGCATATTTGCGGAGAGACTAAACTACGGAGGTCACAGTCAAAATACGAGTACAACAATAAGTAAAATACTTAAAACTATTTAAGTATGAGTAATAAATACATACTTTCGAAATCATACACAAATATATGTCCACAAACAGACTAGAGCGACGGAGGATGATAAAAATATAAGAATAAGTAAAGTAATCCAACTAATTGCGGACAAATCGCCAGCAGCTGCGGAGGTCGACGACTCCTCACCGTTACCGCGATTAGGCCGCTTAGCGTAATGCTTATTGCACTTGGCTTTCTCGGGGCTCGTGGACGCATCCCGAAACTCATGATCTGGAACCTTTATACCACAATAATATAGCTTTCTGCGACCAGCTTAAAAATGCCCCCAAAATCAATTGTTCAATTGTGCCAAGATGGGCAGGACATAGCGCTTTTCTCAACGCCGCGCATATTTCGGCGCAACATCTTTGACAAATGTTTATAGAAAATAGCCTATCAAAACTTTGATGGACCAATCACAAATATTTCTAAATGGTGGTTTAATTTTTTATAGGATGACATTGAAATTCATGGACGTGATGCATTAAAGAGGGGGTGACATTTGTCAACTAAAATTCAGGACCGTTTTTGAAAGGTAATTTACTATGGCGTGTGGCTTCCATGTTTTATTTGTTCGTAGATAGCTTTAGATTAGACTTAAGTAGATGAAACTGTTGCATCGCTTTACCATTAGGTTCTTTAGAATCTCGAAAACCCAATTCTCATAGATCTTGCTTGTTTTGAGTGATTCATCGCTTATCGTATACCATTGCAAAATGGCGTCTTGGCTAGGCCTGCTAGAACTTTCTAGCTTTTTCTCGAGTTTCGTGGACGCATCCCGAAAGTATAATCTCGAACCTTCTAGCTTTAGATTAGATTTATATGAAACTGTGGCATCGCATCGCCTTACCACTGTTCTTCAAACAAAATCTCGAAAAACCAATTCTCAAAGATGTTTTGAGATCGGAGCAGCCGGCTTATCCAAGATGCCATTTTGCGATAGTATGCGATAAGCGATAAACCTTTTTGCTTTAGATTGGATTTATATGAAACTGTGACACCGCACCGCCTTACCACTAGATTCTTCAAACAAAATCTCAAAAACCTAATTCTCACAGATCTTGCTTGGTTTGAGGTCAGGCCTGCTACAGCGAACACTGAAATTTGTAAACGGGGATTTGTCTCTGTCACTCCAACGAAGGTATCTTTAGAGTGACAGAGAAAACTCCTCGAAATTAACAGATTTCGTAGTTCGCGGTAGGGCTTAGCAAGCCGATAAAATATCGCATGTCCCTTTCAGCCATTTTTGCAACAAAAGCACTGTTAATATTCGGATAACTATAAATACTATAATATACATCTAAACTATGATATCGGATTGCGAAGACAAGTAAGTTAAACAACGAGATAAGAGAAACAACAGAAAAACTCCTACGCGGCAATAGGGCTGGAGAAAGGAATAATGTTTCATTTAGATACCCTAAATTGATCTTACTAATACAGAATAATGGAAAAGAACAATTTGATTTGGCCTAATATTCCGATTGTCTGACCTTCTTACAATACATTTAAATATTTACCAAACTTCACCACAACATAAAGAAACAGAAAATTGAAAACCATGCAATAATAAAAAGAAATTGAGCAAAATAGCGGCTAGCATTGCAAATGGAATGTAAACAACAATTGCACTTAGAATCGTTCTTAAGTGCTTGATGTTAAAGTTCAATTTGAGCAAACTAGGTGAATTGTTGTAAGAATGAAATCTACTAACCAGCAAATAAAATAAGCAGCTGTATACATTTGTATTGTGTATATAATAGGGTTCAAAATTGCGTGATCTTAAAGGTTTTAAAGATAAGGTTGACAAAGAATGTCACGTTCCGTTGGGCAGTTCATTAAACGTAATAGTTATCAATTTTCAATTACATACATTTTGTAATTAATTCTTTTGAAGAGATAGTTCATGTAACAGTGACCTGCTTAGTTTACTTAGTTTTGGAATGCTAAATTTTAAAATATTTAGCGAATACTGATTTTTTAATACGGAAATTACTTTTTATTTTTATATTCTGGCTATTTCTAAACAAAATTTACGATAATGTGTTTTTTAGGGTCTTCAATTAGGGTTGATTACAGTAAAGGACTATGCTTTACAATGGACCAAAATCCAAAAGAGCTGGGATTAGTGTCATTAAAAAAGTTTGCTTATGTATTTTATTTCATTCTATAGGTGCCAAGTTTAATTCCAATGGACAATTTTATATAAGTAAGGCGTTCTGTGGGTATTCTCTAAATAAATCACCATCACCCAGACAGTTTAGACACCAATCATCGTATTTACTAGGACTAAAATACAAATATCTCATTTTTGCAATGGAATTAAACATAGCTCCCATAGAATGAAATGAAATAAATGTAAATACCTACCTATTGACACAAGTTTGAGCTCTGTTGGTTTGTGGTACACTTTCCATATAACGTTGCTCATGGTCCTTTGTCGATTGTAAAATTTCGAACCTATATCTTTTCAATTTGCCCCCTTTTACTACTGCCAAAGGTTGTTGGACAGAGTATACCACATAGTTTGTATGACTAACTTTAATAACACAATTAACTTGATCGTAATTTTTGTTTTCAATTCCTTAATGTAACTGTAGTATTTTTTTGCACTGGACCCAAATAATTGCTATAACCATTTGAGGCTACATCAAGAAACACGCTGTACAATAAAACGCTAATGTATTTAAAATGTGATCAGATGCCATTTTCGGCGACCTCTGAAAGCTGCTCCACATAACCAAATCAAAGTAACTCGGTAGATGTGATTTGTATCTGTCATTCGAGACAGTGTAAATATTAGAAACAGTACATTGTCATACTCAGTATTATTCAATAATAATTTCGTTGGGTGCTATTATGTACATTTTCATTACTACGTAATCGTTAGTACGGTCGAGGAATTTAATTTCCTACCCATTTCGTATCTTGTCATAGTAGCTATAATATGACAGGATACGAAATGCAGCCTAGCAGCTTTCATATTGGTTGTCACTGTGACAAGGTACGAAATGCGTAGGAAATTAAATTCCTCGACTGTATTAAGCAACACATATAGGTATTTACACAAATAATTATGTATATTACAATACAGAGTATATAGTAGTAGGAGAAGGAACGAGCTAGTTGACAAATGTGATGAGTTAAAGACCCGACCACAAGCGATCATCAACTACAATTAAGTTGGTGGTGTGTTAACTTGCAGCGAATGTGGTCGCACGTTTACTGTAAATATTGGCTCTGTCAGCCACCTGAGAGCTCATGAGCGGCGTTTTCAGTTAATCAGTTCGCCGTGGTCGAAATCGGATGCGATGAATGAGTGACGATGATAATTCCATAACTACTATGTAGTAATTATAGCAGATTTTTTTGTAATACCCTATTCATCGTTGACTGGCTAATATTCTCAGCCATGGCGCTGATTTTCAGAGCACCCAGGGTTTTCAAGGCTTTGGAGTCTTAAGACTCAAGTCTTTAAGCTTATACACAACTATTTCATGGTTAGGAATTTCTCTTATGACAAATACAATACTGTTTGAAATACATAAATCGTGACACGCAGCACTACGGCAGTGTCGTAACTTGTGTCTGCGCAATTATTACCAACACCTTTGAACTGTTTTGACAAATGTGTATCATCAATTATTGTTTTTGTCAGCAACGTTTGCTGGGGCTGGGAGTCTTTGTTTATAACGGTGTATGAACATGATGGGAATGATGTAAGTATTAGTTAATTAAGAATTTGATTAAGTTTGGTAGTGTCGCTGACCATTTATTTATCGAAAATTGATATTGGGCAGCAGCATAGTGAACTGCGATCGTCAATCCACATGCCAGCGTAGCGATTATATGGGCTGTTGTTGCCTGGTGTGTTCATACGCATAGGTACTAGGGGGAGGTCTGGTATCCAGCGGTGGACTGAGATAGGCATCATCAGCCTAATCCACATCCAAGATGCCCATATGCCTCCAAAACATCAGATTTTGTGTAAGGCTAGAGCCTTAAGGAGTCTTAAGGCTGATGTATTTAAGCTTCCAAATGAGATTTATCCACAAGTAACTCATGCTTATGGATTTATTTTGCACTATTATATATGGTTCAAATCATAGCTTTTCAAATTTTGCCTTCGATCATGTCTACCTTGATTAGATTTCAATAAATTTAAGTGTTTTATTAGTTAGACATGGTTTTAGGTCATCAAAATCGGTTCATCCAGCAGGAAGTTCTGATGTAACAAACATTTAAAAAACCGGTGAACTGAGAACCTTCTCTTTTTTAAAATCGATTGGAAACAGGAGGATGTTGGCAGCGTTTCCCCAATGCATCGCAACGCTGATAATTATATTGTGAGAGGTAGTTGCCACCTCTTTTTCTCCTCTATTACCCACATCTGCATACTATAAACACACTCCACATAATACCATAACTGTTCCTGTTAAACTGGGTAATTGTTAACGGAAGCCTGTCACCAAACAAGCCACTTATAATTTATTCGCAATTTCCCTAAAGCATGAGAATCTGTTATTGTTCTAAACAATTAGTTTGGGCGTTACATCAGTTTGTTAGAAAGCGGGAAAACTATGAGAATTCGACATTGTTAGAGATGTGACAGTCTCGGAAGGGCATCATTGTCCGTTGATAATTATACCGTTTTAATTGCGTTGCGCAATTTGTGTGGTGTTGCAAAGACACGCATGTCTTATGACCTTTTAATGGATGTTTTAGTGAGCTATCATTTTTGCGGAATGTAATTCCTTCCTAGTAGGAATAAAACAACGAAAACATGAACATACGAACAAATAAAACATGGACGTCGCATGCCATACAAAATTGCTTTTAAACAACGTCCCGATAATTCGTTGAGAAATATCACTCCCCCATACAATCACTATTATGAATTTTAGTACACATAATATAGTTCATATTGATGAACTTTGACAATAAGACCCACAACATCTGATTCGAGAAAAAAATCGGATTCTTTTTCTCGAATCGAATGACAGTCTCATAATAAAAGTTCATTCATAGTGATCAGAATTAACCCTCTAAAATTTCAACGGTGCATAAAAAATCATCTTGTATGGTCACAGGCATACACCATTTCTGTTTTACAACGACTAGTAAGCGAAACAATTGTGCCTAATAACTTGTTAGCTGTATATACATGGCGTCCCAAAATTATGGGACATGAAGGGGAAGTACCTTAAATATCGTAGATAGGATATTTTGCTGAAAGAAGACTTTATTTTATTTTGGAAATTAATTAATACTGCATTCAAAACCCAAAAAAATTTTGCTTTTTCTAGGCATCGAACCTACTTTAATACGATTTTTTTTTTGTAATTTTATGATTCCATTCGAAAGAATGGATAAAAAATTATAAAAAATCTTAAGAAACATAGTATCTAAAACTAAAAGAATAACCAAAAAAGTTTGGTTCAAAAATTCGAAAAAAAAATGTAGTTGAATCGATTTCCGGGAGGAGGAAGTTATTTTTTTAAAAACTTTGAATGCAGAATTTGTAAATTCTTAAAATAAAATAAAGTCTTCTTTCAGCAAAATACACTATCTACGATATTTAAGGTACTTCCTCTTCATGTCCCATAACTTTGGGACGCCATGTATATACAGCTAACAAGTTATTAGGCACAATTGTTTCGCTTAATAGTAGTTGTAAAACAGAAATGGTGTATGCCCTGTATATATATTTAATAATGGATTTCCAAACTAACATACTAACATATAAAACAGCTGAGAGTAAATTGGCCTCCGCAAAACTGGAAATCCTAACCATCTCGGAGATTACAAATTGGCGGTGAATTTGAGCCGGTGGTTTGCGAATTCCGCCTGCACCGTCGCGTGCGCACCTTGCGCAAGGTTGGGCCACCCGGCGCAAGGGACAACCGAACGCGATTTAAAAATACATTTTAAATATGTTTCATTTCATTATATTTATTAACTGTATTAGCACAGTCAAAGACAAAATAAGGTGTACTACACAAAAATATGTCCCAGTGCACTCTAATTCTGTGTAATAAGAACGTCGTACGTAACATATTTATGAGCGGATTCTTTCGATACTTATTCTTACACTTCACTGCACAACGAGATTACAATTTATTTAATTTATAGTGAAAATAATAATAAAAAAAATCTTTATTAAACAAAAAGTATTACATGACAATTGGATATTGGATAAGCATTATTGGTAACCGCACTAGGCGTGCCTGTATCGCGACGATCAAAAACTTAAAGACTTGCCTAACAAGCTTCAGCCGGTTGATAGAGCAACACGTTTGGTACATGCTATTTTGTAAATCGGCAACTAGGAGTCGAATGTGTAATCGCTTAAAACCATTTATTTCTTCTGCCCTAGGCCATTTGTATCACAAAACTCTCCCACGGCTGACCAGCCACAACCGCTCCCGAGTTTCGACACCACACACCAACAGCGTGTCGTTGTGACTGCTTGCCTACGCTCCGGCTGCTACGTCCTTAAGTTGGCCAGTTTATAAGATCTGCAGACCTACTGCGAACTTCGAAAGTCGCAAATTTCGAGCGACAGTCACTGTCACTCTAATAGGGTAGTTCTATGCGATTATTCAGTCGCAACAATCAAGTCATTACCATTCCCAAATTATTGACGAACTGCGTATAAATAGTGGAGTCATTTTCGAATATCTTGTAGCAGACGCATGTTTGTCTGCTATTCTGGCATAATAGTCTCATTTGCTTTTATAAAATGGTAAATAAAATGGTGATGGTAATGAACAAAAAAAACGCGTAACAAAATCGCATAGAAACACCGAATAATGCCTTTTTAAATAAATAATAAATTTCTTGGGACATTTTACACAAATAGATTTGGTCCCACGGCAAGCTCAATTAGGGCTTGTGATGTGGGTACCAGATGACGATATATAGATAGATACATCATCATCGTCTATACACTGCTGGACGTAGGCCTCTTCTATTAACTATATGCGTATAGATATACATACATACATCATCAGCCTATGATAGTCCACTGCTGGACGTAGGCCTCCCCTATTAACTATGCGTACAGACGCATTAGGAAGTAAATGCCCATAATCGCCACGCTGGGCAAGCGGATTGGCGATCGCAGTAATGTGTCCACTATGATGACGCTGCTGCCCATTATCAATATTAAATTTTGTCAAATAATGGTCAGTGACACTTCAATCCCTTAGTCGACTCTTACGACACCCGAAGGAGGAGTTGGGGTGGTGACAAATGTATTCTTACAGCCGTCACCACACGGCCGCGTATAGATGTATTAGGAGATAAATGTCCATAATCGCCACGTTGGGCAAGCGGATTGGCGGTGGTAGTAATGTGTCCACTATGATGACGCTCATCAATCTTCTATCAAAGAATGGTCAGTGACACTTCAATCCCTTAGTCGACTCTTACAACACCCGAAGGAATAGTTGAGAGATAGATTACTATTACTACTTATTAGATAGATACATACATACATGGACAACCACGGTCAAGGAGCAAATAATAATATTTGTGATAAATAAATACACAAATAATGCCTTCGCCGGTCTTCTCCAGCTTTGTAGGCAGGGTCACTACCAACTAGCCTACAGAGGCTGATACTTAGGGCTTTGTTGGAGTACGAGTAATAGACACAAATGGTCAAAATTTACCAATTTCCAAAGTAGGAATTCTGGGTTAATATTTAGCGTGTTTAATATTTAGGTATGGCAAGAAATGTGCACTTTAAGGGTAAGGGTAGACAATTGTTTATTAGACAAGACAAGTGAGGATGATCAGGTTGCTTATCATGGTCACACATTTGCCGGATATCGTGCTACTCGTCACTTTTTTCAGTTTCTTACCTGTTAGAAGGTTAGAACCTGACGGCTACAATGACAAACGATTAAACACGGGACCATGCCCACAGGCTTAACATTGTAAATCTGAGGAACTCGAATCTCCTAAAGTAGAGTCCAATGAGAATACTCGGTAAGTCGGGTACTATAAAATTCAAGGATTCCTTGCAAGAATTAATTGAATTTGATAACAATGCGATTTTGGCTTCTGACCTCAAGACACGCAACTTTCAAGCTATGTGTAGGTATGTAAATGTACTTGAAATTGTGTAATGTTGAAAATTGTTAACGTCGTAAGGTATGATGAGGTATTTATGAAGCTTATAAATAAATACACAAATAATGCTCTCGCCTGGATTCGAACCCGGAACCTTCAGTTCTGTAGGCAGGGTCACTACCTACCAACTAGGCTACGGAGGCTGACATGTTGAAGTATGAACACCTGTTTGGAATTCTCATAAAGGTGCATTCAGACCAAAAGAGCATTCGCTATTCTAACCCCCTACTCTACGAAATTCGATCGTTACACAAAACGTGATTCGTTGATTTGGACGACCGGAATTCAGAGCTTGCACTAATATGTGGCCGAAAATACTATGGCATATTATTCCCAAACTATTATTCTCATAGTTTCATTCGGCAGAATCATCACATGATAAATCAATGTTACGCAGACGTACCTTTCGCATATTATCATGTTCCAACCTTTTTTTGTTAACGAGTTTGTTGCGAGAAGTATGTTTGGCAAGTGATATTCGGCAAAATGAAATTCTGCGAAAATGCAGGAAACATCGTTTGGAAAGGGACAAAACATAAATTACCTAATACGCCTCGTAGCTTTTCATGCTAATGGGGTAACTAACTACGTAATGAGCCCTAAATCCATTTCAATTAGGAAGACATGTAATCCAGGATAGTCTAATAGCGACCTTATAGTGCTGGTATAAAGGTGTGGTAAATTTGATATGAATGTGTAGATGTTATTGCCCTTGGTATGGACATAAATCTGGGCAGTTAACAGACGTTTCCTAATTGCCCGGAGACGTCCAATTACAATCCACGTGGGTTCTATGCGCAAGCGCATACATTCCATAGAGTAATAACAAATAGAGTGCTCAAATTAATGAGCATTGCTCAAAAAGTTGGTACACAATTACTAGCGATAATTGCTTGAGTTGCCTATTTTTTTAACTTTTTAAACGATGCGAAATTGTGTTGTTTACTCTGCCTAACAATCCTTCTCTAGACAAACAGTAATCTAAATTAAAGATTTTTGTGAGTAGTTACTTTGATTTGAACCCGGAACCTCCAGCTTCGTAGGCAGGGTCACTACCAATTAGGCTACGGAGGCTAATAAATATTAATTCGCATAAAAAAATACTTTGATAACATTTGACACCATTGCAATATTCGTCACATTAAAAAATAGTAATTCTTATTATACCTAATTGGGTATAAAAAAATAAATAACATAATGAATAAATAACATACTTAATATTGTTTTTTCTTTTGTTTCAGTTGTGTGCAACAAGTGTGTGAACCATTGGAATTTAAGTCTTACTGTAAGTACCGTATCTAATCATAATTATGTATTTTTACTATTTTTATTAGGTACCGCATTGTGTTTATGTCTTTTCGAGTTTGGGTTATTTATGTACCTAATACACACGGTAAACACTTTTTTAAAGGTGTCATTTGTTATTAAAATATAAACATATGATTAAGATGAGCAAAATCGGGTATTTATTTTATTTAGTTTAGTTATTTTATTTCATAAGTCATAAGTTATACATACATTTTTAAGAATCTATAAAGGTTTCAAATCTATCTATGTATGAAAACACTGACCCCTAACAAAAAGTACCTATTGTTGTAAAAAAACATAAGTGGAAAAAAACGTATGTCGCGCGTAGTGAGTTAACGACGTATGAGTTGAACCGTTTTATTATTTAAACGTAAGTAAGTTTGACATGTTTTTATTTACTTGAATTGTATCGTAATCACTTGGGTAGTTAGTAGAAAAATTATAAAACTTTTATAGACATCTAAAACATTATTTGAGAACTCAGCAAAACATTAAAATTATAATACAAGAAGCTTGAAACGTGTACTATAAAGTCTATAAATAAATAAAAACACATATACCTACCTAATGGTATTCCTATTACAGTTGTTTTTGTTTCAAGCCTAATCTGCAGAAAAACAGTTAGATTATATATCTTAGCTCCTGCGATGGACAACTAGAAGTATCTAGAAGAGTCTAACGCAATTAAGTTGATGAACACTCATCAAATTGTTAACAGTATAAGTATAAATCAGTATCCTGACTGCGTATTGCGAGCGAGTAAAGTAATAATCACCAAATAAAAAAAAACTGACTTCAGCCGATTTCTTCAAGATCCCATTATCATACCCCGACTTGGTGCCAACTGAACCATCTGGGTTTGTTTTGAAGTCGGTTAAAAAATAATTATCGAAATCGGTTGGCGTGATATTGAGTTATTCGTCCATTTGTCGTGCACATACTTAATGCAAATTTGTGACTTACATGGGTTTCTCATGGATGCCATTGTCAGAACTACACCAAATTAAAATGAGAGCAATCGGTAAGCAACAGGTTTAAACAAAAGAATCATCAAGATCGGTTCACCCCGTCGGACGTTCTGAGGTAACAAACATAAAAAAACATACAGTCAAATTGAAAACCGCCTCCTTCGTTTTTTGATGTCGATCACTTTTATAAGCTTATCATGAATAACGCTGCATATTATAAAGATGCTAGACTGTCATAATTTTGATTCTAATAATAATACTCTAGAATTCAAATTAGAAGCAAGTATTATTTTGGATTACAGCGTTGTTAATGATAAACAATGTCTCTTTTATACAGCGTGGGTATTTGATACGGGCGAATAATTAATCCAGCTATAATATCTGATCCTTCGAGTCGTATAAGATAACCATTTCGTTAAATTTTGTTGTTGATTAGGTGTAATGATTTTTCTAAAGTGCAACCCAGCAGCAATGTATGCCGGGCAACTGACATGAGACTCGTATGACGTTTAGATACTTATGTCTACTTTAAGTAATGTGGCTACCAGTGGATGCAATACATTGCGGGCTCAATTATTTTGTATGAAAAAAAAATACCTTAATTTCTAAAATAAATTTATGTAAATAGGTTCCCTAGGTCCGATAGTAATCGCCACTAAAATATTCGCCCGTATCAAATACACACGCTGTATGCACAGTTTGTACAATTTACTGTGTTACCACGTAAGTATTTTGGTGCAATACTGTAATTTGTTTCGAGAAACACATAAATAAAATAAAATAAAATTTTGTGTAATTTAATAAAAAAATGAAAGATCATTCGTTCAGTCGCGATCAGATATATCTAAGCTACCATGGTACTCACAAATATCTGAGCAGGGTGCTTAGACAAGTTGCCAATCGCTAACGCTTAATCGTCAATCGTAAGCGAAAGGCAGCTACTTGTCTTTGTCGCACTAATATGAAAGAGTGACAAAGACGGGAAACTACGATACGCTACTAAGCGTTAGCGATTGGCAACTTGGCTAAGCATCCAGGCCTCTATTCTCCTGGCGTTAGAGTAGCTACATGTTCAGATATTTTTTAGCACCGTGGCAGCGACTTCACTGTTCATGAGTGGTGCTGTCAGCGTAGTCAATATACTGTGTATAAGTATTGTGTGCACATCCGTCAAGTATAATTATGCCACATTTTTTTCCAGAATCCATGTCAATGCTCATACAGATCACCGACTATCGAGATGTGTTTTTACTCCTCCGACATACATGTTAAGGGCATAAATATGTATACATGTTTTCATAGATAGTCCACTGCTGGACGTAGGCCTCATGCGTATTTATTACGCATAGTTAATTTAATAGGAGATTAGGAGCATTAGGAGGTAAATGCCCATAATCGCCACGCTGGGCAAGCGAATTGGCGATCGCAGTAATGTGTTTACTATGATGACGCTGCTGCCCATCATCAGTCTTTTACCACTTTCAATGATAACGATCTTAAATTCATATGTTTTCGATCTGACAAACCGAAAACTTACATTATGACATAATCACGCACTTTCAAAACACATTATTGGTTTTATCACCACTTAAAATTTTGAGTAAGTACACATACATTTTTAGTTACAATTACGAATTTCCTTTTTGCACGTGTCTCGTACAACGTTTTTTAGTACAGATGGCCCTCCGAAGTTTTGGACCTGACGTAAAATGACCCACTTCTCGCACTAGAGCCTAAAAAGTATACCATCTGTACTAAAAATAACGTCGTACGAGACACGTGCAAAAACAAAATTCTACTAACTTTAATGTACTATTTTAGTACAGATGGTGCCTTTTTGAGGCTTTTGCGAGAAGTGGGTCATTTTACGTCAGGTCCAAAATTGCATCTCTACTAAAAAACGTCGTACGAGACACGTGCAAAAAGGCAGTCCTTCCCTCCCTCCCTTCGGTCGTGATTTAAAACATCACCATTCGTTTCGAATTTCATGTTTTTTGCACTTGTGTCGTAATGTACTATAATAAAATTTTGTAGTCGAGACTTCCCAGGATAATAACTATTTTTTGTCACTTTTGCTCGTATCAATATGTCTATAAGACCAAAAGGGACAAACAATACTTACTGGCTTGCTAAGTTTATGAATAAGGGAGTAATGCTTTACAACCGCCTCACGGCTAGGATATTGGTGCTGATTACCATCCTGTCCTGTAAACCCTAGCTCTAAGGAATGTTCTAGAAGAAACAACACAGGAGATAGAGCCATGAACACTTGAACAGTAATCAAATGAAGTACTCAGGGTTGCCTCCGCTTAGATTTTGGGGTTGAATTGTGATTATCTTGAATAGTCATAATTGTTAGGTTAGGTATGGGTAATATTTTTTTTATGTTGGCACAACAAAGTGGCTCCACTCCACCTGATCGTAAGTGAAAAGTAGAGTCCAAATCCAAATCGCGGCGGCAACGAACAGGAGACAATAAGTAACCTGTTAGTTGCCACCGCCTTGCTGGCCCGCTAGATGCTTCTTCACGCTTCGTTTAAAGGGTCCCGACTTATAGGTATGCGGAAACACATGTGCCGGTAAAGAATTCCGGTAATTCAGAATAATCATGACAAATCGTATTATGGAATGCGGTGTGATACTATAGATAGCCGTATCATGAGTTGGAAAGGATACGTTAGGTTTTACTCGATACGTCGCATTCTATCACGCTCGCACCGACATATTAGAGCGAGCGCGATGGCCTGCTTTACGTACCATAGCGATACTTGCAAGGTTATGGTACGGATACCTTTCCACATTTTCGCTGCACTCATTCTGAACTCTAAACATCCATCCACGGTATTTTTTCAAACAAATATTCATGCGTACCTCTCTATTATGGTCCCTTCCTTTTATGCCTGCATTACCTATTAGGCCTGTATTGCATATTAATTCGTGTATGTATTTTGTTGTATATGGCTGTTTGTTTTTCTAAATAAATAAAATTTGAAAAATTTAATTATGAATTTGTCTAATTGACATAGATTATAAATATTAGATATCATATACCAAAGAAAAACGACCATGATCACCTAATGTAGTAAAGCTGAGTACGTGGGTTCGATCCCCACCTCGGACATTAGGTGATCTTGGTCGTTTTTCTTTGGTATATGATATCTAATATTTATAATGTATATAGTATTAAGTAGTGTGTAAGTAGTAGTAAGACTACTGGGGAAAAATAAAAAGTACAAATCAAAATATTTAGTTAATAAATAATTTGATTTGTGTTTTCGCAATACGTTTAATTGACATACAGTCAAATAATTGGTTGAGACTTATGTCCTTTGTGACACATGTTGGCAGGATGATAGGATTAGTTTCGCCTAATCTCGTAGTGGCAGCCCTGAGCACGGGCGGAAGCGGGCGCGAGCCGCGCCGGCGTCGCTTCCGCCGTCGCGCTTTTTGCGCGCGCGCATCGGACAGTTATTATAAACGCTGTCGGAGACCGCCAACTATATAGACTGTCAAAAACGGTTTTAATCCTTTTGACCTCGTGCCTATATTATGTCAAAAGTTGCCAAATCAAATTGAAAATTTGTCTATTTGATTGACATAGAGTTAAAAAAGACAGATAGATAGATAAATTTATTTCTTAATAAAAATTACATGTCATTTATTAACAAGTAACATTAATTCACAAAAAGATCGTCAAGTGTATAAAAAACAATAAAATTACAATATATTCAATTTAAAATTAAAATGTCTAAACTAGATTGCAACAATGTCAATAATTATTATGTATAATAATAAATATATTTTTCGATGTATTCGCTTACGGAATACATTGAATTCGTCAAAAAGAATTCTTTTGCTCGTTTTTAGGGTTCCGTAGCCAAAATGGCAAAAACGGAACCCTTATAGATTCGTCATGTCCGTCTGTCCGTCTGTCCGTCTGTCACAGCCGATTTACTCTGAAACTATAAATGCTACAGTAACGAAATTTGGTAAGGATATGTGTTGTATAAACCGCTACAGGATTATGATACAAAATTGTAAAAAAAAACCATTGGGGTGGGGGCCCTCCATACATGTAACTGAGGGACAGAAAAAAATTTTTAGTTGTATATAAGCGTGTGGGATATTAATAGAAAGGTCTTTGAAAATGATATCAAGGTTTATACATCTAATTTTTATTTAAGCAAATCGTTTTCGAGATATCAGCTCTCAAAGTCTGAAAAATGTGTCCCCCCCCTCTATTTTTTAAACTACGCGATATAAAATTCTAAAAAAAATATATGTTATGCACATTAATAAATTCTATCAACGATTTTTGGTTTGATTAAATTATCTCCTATAGTTTTTGAGGTAGGTTGATTTAACTGTATTTTTTTAATAATAAATTGATAATGGTACGGAACCCTTCGCGCGCGAGTCCGACTCGCACTTGGCCGGTTTTTCAAATATGTCGTCAGAGTTTACATTTCTGATATCGGCGGGTAGACGTTCATACAGCGACGGACCTATCACTCATGGGTTCTTATCGAGCAACGCTAGTCGCCGCGGCACGGGCAGTAGTCGTCCCGTCTGACTGGTTATTCTGCCTTCCATATTCGACCGTTTAAATAGGTGAAAAGATTATTGAGGTTTAAATTTGTGTCCTTTGGGTAGGATACATGTAGGCAGGAGAGGAGATTAAAGGCTTATCCCCATATCCATATCCAAAATAGTCGCCACCTCATCGTTTACCTGCCTTTTTGATACGGCTACTAGGGAACATTTTTTCACGAATTTTCGTTCATACAAAATTATAAGTTTTGCGAAATCATCGTTATTTGTCAATCTTTGACGGCCTCCGTAGCGACTCTTTTCATAGTTATTTGCTTCAAGCATCATCGCTTGGTCGTCTATATTTTAAATATGTCTCTGCTAAGTTTAACGTCTGCGAGATCGATACTGGTGAAGCATTGGCATGTCAAGGGCATTTTTTACACTTTCAAATGGTTATTTTTACTCAAATTGAATGTCTTTATGTTTTAAAGCGCATTTTAATTATAATTAATTAAGCTTTAATTGAGACAATTTAAGTTCATTTAAGGGCTTACATAGTCTGCCAGGTTGTACTAATTATCATATATTTAAAGACATTAATGACTATTTTGTTTACTTTAAAGAAACTGGTTGATTGCGTGTCGGACCATGCATAGCGAAGGATTCTACAAATCTACACATAATTAATCAATCTTAAATTAAGACGATTTAAGTTTATTTAAGGGCCTCCATAGAAAATCTGCCAGGTTATAATAATTATCATATATTTAGAGGCATTAATGAATATTTTATTAACTTCAAAGAAACTGATTTCGTGTCTGACCACGCATAGCAAAGGGTTCCACACATAATTGAAAAAAAAAACATCTGGTCTGATAGGATAACGTTGAAAAATAATAGATCAGAGAAATTTCTTCGTAGTTTTTTATGTTTTAGTGGGATAAAAAAAAATTAGTATAAATGGCCCTCCGAAGTTTTGGACCTAACGTAAAATGACTCACTAAAGCCTAAAAAGTACACCATCTGTACTAAAAAAAAATATTGTTATTATTTTTGCATCAACATTTATACTCCAAGTGTCAATAAAAAATCGATGCATCTCTAAATCCATAGCTCATTTGGCTTTGCGCTACCACTAGCTGCCATCAGGACCTATCAGCATTCCCCCACGTCGGGATAATCGGTCGGATACCACCACGTACCCCACGCTCCCACGGGTCCGATGCCAAATCAGTACCATCGCCAACTATACTCAATAGGAATCGGAACTGGTTTTTTAGAAAAACCTCGAAATATTTATTTATCTATTTATTTATTTATCTTTATTGGAGAAACAACAGAAGTAGTGACAATAAAGGTGTTTAAGATCTAAAGTACTAAAATTAGGTGTACACTTACGCTCTCACTAAGGTCGTAAGGTAGATACAGTATTCCTAGCTAAATATTTACACTACACTAGTTTAATAGCTAAATATTTTACACTTTTTATGTGGTTTTCAACATTTTATGTAATTATTAACATCATATTTTTGAATTACTCCATTAACAAAAAAAAATATACCGAAGAACGAAAAAGAACGGAATTCGAACCGTTCTTTTGTATGGGGAAAATACCGTTATCAGATCGCTGGTACTCAATACTCAAGCTTTAGCACTTATAATATAATCAACCAATCGTCAGAACGATCTAAAAAAATATGTGTTACAAAACTAATGAGAAGTACACAGTGATAAAAAGGTTGAGTAAACTGTGTTGGCGTTAGTACATTTGAAAACGTATCTCACAATTTCTCACACCACTACGATACTAAACGCAGAATTCTTTATGCAATTCGCCGAGCATTACTTTTTTGGTTGACACTATACTTGAAGGAATGACTTTTCGCTTATCATATGCAATTGCAGAATCGCATTTTTTTTATGTATTTATTTTCAAAACTACAATTTATGTACATAGATTAAATCTAACTAATCTACTAAACCTAACCTATATCTAAGATTGGCCCTTGTGGCTTTGTACCGAGGATGCTGGCGGCATTTCCTCGCTGTATCGCGATACTGATGCGTTTTGCGAGGAAGTCGCCAGCTCTTCGGTCTTTAGTTACGTCACGGCTTATTAGCTAGGCTTGCAGATGATATATCAGTTAAAAAGAAAACCGGCCAAGAGCCTATCGGGTTATGCTCAGTGTAGGTTTCTGTAGTTATTCGAAAACAGCTAGACCGATTACGTTCGAAATAGTTTTATTTTAAAGTATTCTATAAGCCCACTCTTCATCATTTTTTTATATTTTTGGACCTACGGATCAAAAGTTAGAGTGGGAGCGGGGGACAACACTGAGCTATGCTGCGGCCAGACAGACGGACATAGCGAAACTATAAGCGTTCCTAGTTTGCTACGGAACCCAAAAATAGTACATTGTGCATCAAGGGAGGTAAGTACGGAATTACTAACGAGAGTGTTAGAAGCCCGACGCCGTCAGGCGGAGGGCTTTTATGATTCGAGTTAGTATTCCGCTTACCGACCGTGATACATACATTGTTTTTCATCACACTTGCCGCCAAAAAAATAAGTTTTGAGACATAATGTTATTAAATGACGTACTGACATTTCTATTACTCCCTAGAGAATTTAACTTTTCTATTACTCCCGCTACGCACGCAAGCAATGGCGCGCTTAGACAGCAAGTGTGATGAAAAACATGTTGCTAATTATTTAACGTCCCGTTATTTCCAAGGCATGCGCAAGATACTCTAACAAGAAAACCGCGCTGCTGCCTCTGCGCAATGTTAGAAGCTCCCAGTAGCGTCTCGCGCGCATCCAACCGTAACTGCGCATGCGCCGCCGCTTTGTTATATCGGCTGCGCGCGCATAGGTTTAGTGCGCCAGTGTAATGTGATCCTGTTTCAAAGGAAAATGATTGGCAGTGCGGCTTGGGCTTGTCCATTAATCACGTCATACGATTTCGGCCTATTTTAGACCCCCCCATCCCCCATGCTGATACTTGGTGATATTTTCAGGACCCCCCCCCCCCTTAGCCAATATGACGTGTAATTTTTTGCCAACTTAAGTAGTCCTTTTAATAACACTTCAATTGACGTAATTTGTTGCACACGTGATAGGAAAAACTTTTTTGCCAACTATGATGTAAATGTCCGTGAAGTTTTAAAAATCAGTTCAGGATTTGACATCTGGTTATGTTTTAAAAAAAGTATGCTGCTTAGCAGAGAGTGACAAAAAATTACACGTGATTTGTCCGATGAAAATTGTGATAATTCTATACAGTATGACGTGATTAATGGACAAGCCCCTTCCTACCATGGTCACCTTGGTAGTTTTCGACCGACGAACGTAAATGAATTGCCAGCCTTCGTACTTTAGTTGGTAGTGACCCTGCTTACGAAGCTGGGGGTTCCGGGTTCGGATCCCGGTGATGGCATTATTTGTGTATTTATTTATCACAAATATTTGTTCATTGGTCATGGCTGTCTATGTAGTTATTTACTATTTAAGTATCTATATATATTTATCTATTATACAGGGTGTTTTTTTTTCGACCGTTCAAATTCTACGTAGTGAATGTGTAGGTCATACTCACCAACTTTTACTATGGGGACAACGTCGAAATCGCGAAAAAAAAATCAGCTGTTTCATACAAATTGGCGGCATTACGCCGGCCGAAATGTATGAAACAGCTGATTTTTTTTTCGCGATTTCGACTTTGTCCCCATAGTAAAAGTTGGTCAGTATGACCTACACATTCACTACGTAGAATTTGAACGGTCGAAAAAAAAACACCCTGTATTTATCGTCGCCCGGTACCCACATCACTAGCCTTAATTAAAAGCTTACCGTGGGACTAGGTTGATTTCTGTAGGATGTCCCAAGATATTGTTTATTTGTGTGTATTTGAGTGTGTGTGGCTGCTCCTGAGTTTCCGCTACTGCAACTGTGGCCGGGTCGCATCCCACGAGGGTGGAACGGTTGTTGAGAGGCTGTTAAAGGGAAATTTGCTATGGGTATGGCGAGAGAGATTTGCCATGGATATATATTGGTGCTGATGATGATGCAGTAAGGCAAGGCAAAGTCCGATCTGATATCTGAAAGGGAAGACATAGAGAGAGAGAGGTTGGTGGTTATTTGGAGAGAGATAGGCTGGTGTTTGGTCTGATGAACAGCATAAAATAGTACATTTCGATACAAGTGCAAAAATAGTACATTGTGCATCAAGGGAGGTAAGTACGGAATTACTAACGAGAGTGTTAGAAGCCCGACGCCGTTAGGCGGAGGGCTTTCATGACTCGAGTTAGTATTCCGCTTACCTACCGTGATGCATACAATGTTTT
Source organism: Thaumatotibia leucotreta (assembly GCA_025490895.1). Taxonomy (NCBI): domain Eukaryota; kingdom Metazoa; phylum Arthropoda; class Insecta; order Lepidoptera; family Tortricidae; genus Thaumatotibia; species Thaumatotibia leucotreta. The sequence goes on from JALPQI010018978.1 coordinate 25,010, forward strand.
TCATCACACTTGCCGACAAAAAAATAAGATTTAAGACATAATATTATTAAATGACGTACTGACATTTCTATTACTCCCTAGGGAATATCAGTTTTCTATTACTCCCGCTACGCGCGCAAGCAATGGCGCGCTTAGACAGCAAGTGTGATGAAAAATATTTTACGCGGCCGACAATTAGCTCACCAAGGTCATCTTGGTTTGCGGCCAAGTAACAGGTGGTTGGTTACCAAATTGTGGACGATCGTGTCGTGTCGTGTCACCATTCACTACGGTTGCACGCTTAAACACGGATATTTTCACTTTTAGGGACACACAATTATGGTGACATTAAAAACCTTAATTGCAGTCAGCTTCGTAACGTTTTTTCGGAATTTGAGCTTCATCGGCGTTTTCGTATTATAAATATAACTTATAGTTTATAAAATTAACACCAAAACAGAGATTGAAATTTAGTGCTTAGTTGTCGTTTCGTTATAAACCTGACTAAAACTAAGCCTTTTTTTTATTTCACGCCTAAAAGTGAAAACACTCATACTAGCTACCTTTTGTAAATAGTTAATAGGTTGCTTTTAAATATAAATTCTCAACATGTTTACCATAACTTAATAATAACTTAAATTAGGTACTGCTTGCTTAACGCTCTTATTCTTCAAGCGCCTAGAATTATATTCCGCATTAAAAAGACAGAACTTTATATGAATTTTAATGTCGCTTAAGTCCTAAAGGAAAACAGCGAGCTCGAACGATATGCTCTATTTCCTGAGTCTGCTTATTGCGGTGCCCTTTAGGACCGAATCGCAGCTTCACATTGAGGGGCTCTACCGCGAACTACGCAATTCGCGAATAGTGGGAATTTTTCTCTAGTACTCTAATGACTCCTTCATTGGAATGAGAGTGACAAATCCCCAGGTCCGGCCAGGTAGCAGGCCTGATTAGCAGATGAAAAAATGCTATTTTGCAGCTTCACATTCACCCGGATGAGCAATACCACAGATGTCATATATACCATAGATTAAGCAAACGTACCTACTTAGCGTGTCAAACGAACTCAGTAAAATCTACTGAGTTGTCAGTCTTTAATCGCAGCTTGCAGCTTTCGGGCGTCAAATTTTGTAAATTGAAGTGAACAAAAACATTAATAGCCTA
>JALPQI010018979.1:0-23705 GCA_025490895.1 Thaumatotibia leucotreta
TTGGAGAGAGTACTATTTACAACTATACAGCAATCCCAGTAACGAGCAGATTCCGGCCCAGGTCGAATCCAATAGTTCATGGAACAATTTGGGTCTAGAATCTTCAATAATGCGATCAGAGGTATCAGCTGCACTTATTACCCTTAAAGATAGGAAGGCCCCTGGCCCAGATCAACTGACGGCTGAGATACTCAAGGCAATGGGTACAGCTGAAATTCTTACATCTGCGATAACATCTAGCGTACGGGAGAGTGGCCCAGCGATTGGACGAGATCTGTGATTCTGCCACTTCACAAGAAGGGGTCGACGGCAAAATGTGACAATTATAGGACGCTGGCGCTTACATCTCACGCTAACAAGGTTCTCCATCAGAAATCAGAAATTGTATTTGCTAGAACACGTGTTCACAAAGGTGGTAGAATATAAATGTATCAGTATTCAGTCGAAGATACGACATGCAAATAATAAACAAATTTGACACTAATACAATAACACAATAATTAATATAATCACAATCAGTAGTGTCCTTTTAAATAATAAAACGATAATTGAATAAATCATAAGAATGTTTAGGAATAATTTGTGGCACTTACTTGTTTGTATTTAAGCGGGATCGGTCCGTGGTGCTTAAAATCAAAGCCGGCATGCACAACACAACTGTTTATTGGCACAAGCACAGAAGAAAGTCAGTACACAAGCATAGAAGGCGAAAGGAACACAAAGCAAGCAGATCGGTATAGAATAGCGGAAAGGTTTTGGAGCGCAAAGCGACGTGCGTCTGGTATCGAGCGGTAAGATCGACTGGCTGCGCGGGGGCGCTCAGGCCGCGCCCGCGCAACCGGTCGGGAGCTAGAACAAAGGATGAGCGTCCGGCGCTATGTCTCCACTATACGTAACAACTATACAATCATAAGTAGTACATATACAGATATCGTCCGTCAATTCACGCACGACATAAAATAGGTACACAATAAAACACTACACGAATTTAACATATGACCCGGGTCCCCACATCACTCCCCCCTTGAGACCGTCACTACGGGCGATAATAGCATGGTCGGCGTACTTCACGACCTGATCTTGTTCTAGTTACCACCGGGTCTTCCGTTATGTTTGCTCTGGTTTCTTCGGGATGATTGTTGCTATCTATAATATAGGCCGGTTTCAACCGATCTATTGATACTGAAACCGGTTTTCCCTTAACCATTAGCTTGAAGACCTTGGCGTTCCTTTCCAGTACTTGGTGGGGTCCAGTGTATGCCGGTTGTAATGCAGCACGCAATGCGTCTTCCCTCAGAAATACGTGGCTGCATGTGGCTAAATCCTTAAAAACAAAGAATGATCTATTGTCATGGCTTGAGGCTGGCGATGGCCGAAGATTTTTCGTTGACTGACGTAGACGCGCCAAGTAATCGGTGATATCCGTAGTTCCTGTCGTACGTGGCTCGAAGAACTCTCCTGGCAATCGTAAAGTTTCGCCATATACTATTTCGGCTGACGAAGCCTGTAAGTCTTCTTTATATGCGCTTCGGATGCCCAGGAGGACCAGTGGTAACGACTCCGTCCATTTTTCTGCAGAGTGACAAGATATGGCTGCCTTAAGTTGTCTATGCATTCTCTCCACTAGGCCGTTGCATGCCGGGTGATACGCAGTTGTTGTTTTGTGTTGAAATCCGGATATTTGGGCAAGAGTTTTAAACAATGACGACTCGAACTGACGGCCGCGGTCCGTGACTATCTCTTCAGGACATCCGAACCTCGAGATCCATGTGGAAAGTAAGGCCTTGGCTACGGTCTCTGCAGTTGCGTCCGTTATTGGTACTGCCTCGGGCCACCTCGTGAACCTATCCACGGCAGTAAGACAGTAACGAAAACCATCTGAAAGGGGCAATGGCCCTACGAGATCTATGTGGATGTGTCTGAATTTCGCGCTTGGTAGTTTGAATGTTCCCATAGGCGCAGAGACGTGTCGCGATATTTTGGACCGTTGACAGGGCAGGCAACATCGTGACCATTCTCGACAATCCTTTCTCATTTCAGGCCATACGAAGCGTTCTGCTACCAACTTAACTGAAGCATTAGCCCCTGGATGGCTCAGGCTGTGAAGGCTGTTAAATATCCGGCGTCGGAAAATCTTCGGGACGTACGGCCTCGGTTTTATCTTACTGGTATCACAATAAAGTTCGGCGTTTGTTCCAGGGAGTTTAGTTTTTGTGAGTCGTAATGATGTGGTTTGCTGCAATAGCTGGGCTAGTTCAGAGTCCACGGCCTGGCTTTTAGCCAATTGTTCAAGGTCCACGGGCAATGATATCTCCTCGATACGGGATAAGCTGTCGGCTACAACGTTATCGTTACCAGCTATATGTCGTATATCTGTCGTAAATTGTGATATATAGTCGAGGTGGCGGTATTGGCGTGGTGGGCATTTCTCCTTGCGATTGTGAAACGCGAATGTTAGGGGTTTATGGTCGGTATAAATGGTAAAATTACGTGCCTCGACCATGTGCCTAAAATATTTCACGGCTTCATAAATCGCTAGCAATTCTCTGTCATATGGTGAATATTTTTGCTGCGCCGTGCTGAGTTTCCTTGAGAAAAATGCCAAAGGTTGCCAAGAACTATCCTTAAATTGCTGCAAGACCGCCCCAATAGCTGTATCGGATGCGTCACAAGCCAATCCGAGTTTTGCGTGGCAGTCCGGATGAGCCAGTAGCGCGGCCTGGCAAAGGCTCTGTTTGCAGTCATTAAAGGCTTGTAGCGCTCTGCCCGTGATGTCAACAGGGTGTGAGCCTTTTACCGGGCCTACCAAGAGGGAGTTGAGTGGTGCTTGAACTTGAGCTGCTCTTGGAATGAAGCGTCTGTAAAAGTTCAGCATCCCTAAAAATCTTCTTAGCCCCTTGACGTTCTTCGGTACTGGGAAGCTGGAAATGGCTTCGACTTTGTCGGCCAGGGGTTTGGTTCCTCTAGTAGTTATAGAATAGCCCAAGAAGTTTATTTCTGGCACGCCGAAGATACATTTCGATGTATTTATTAGCATGCCATACTCAGACAATCTCGTGAAGATTTGGCGAAGGTGGATTTCATGCTCTTCGCTGTTTCTTGAGAAGATGAGAAAATCATCGAGGTAGGCGTAACAATTGTCCAATCCTCGTGTGATTTCGTCTACGAATCTTTGAAATGTCTGCCCTGCGTTTCGTAATCCGAACGTCATATACGGGAATTCATATAAGCCGAACGGTGTGGTGATGGCGGTTTTCGGTATGTCCTCGGGGCTGACCGGTATCTGGTTGTATGCCTTGACGAGGTCTAACTTCGAGAATATCTTGCATCCAGTAATGTTATGTGCGAAGTCGTGTATATGGCGTATTGGGTACCGGTCTGGTATCGTTCTTGCGTTCAGCATCCGGTAATCTCCGCAAGGTCTCCACCCGTTTTCCTTCTTGGGTGCGAGGTGAAGGGGTGATGACCATGGACTTTGTGATGGCCGTGCAGTGCCGTCCTTTAACATGGCTTCGAATTCTTTTTTCGCTATCTGTAGTTTATCGGGTGCCAGCCTACGTGGGCATGTAGAGACTGGAGGCCCGGGGCTTGTTTTGATAAAGTGCACCGTATTATGTTTTGACTCTCGCTGTACGCCTGACGGTCGCGTTATCTCTGGGAATTGTTTCAATATCTCGTGGTATTTGCTGTCACCGTTTACTGTCTTAACTGAAGATATGTTGCTAGATGAACTTGGTATTGCGCCTTTGACATACAGTGAGGTTGTGCCGTCGACTAAACGCTGAAGTCGGATGTCGACTAAGAGGTTATAATGACCTAAGAAATCGGCACCGATGATGGCTTTAGTCACGTCGGCAACGACGAATCTCCATGAGTAGTCTCTGCGGAGCCCCAGATTCAGAGTAAGGGAGACGTAACCGTACGTGTGTATTGTAGAATCATTAGCTGCGGTCAGTTGATAATTGGTCTGTTGCCGGCGTTGTTTGAGGGCAGAATGTGGGAAAACACAGAGGTCGCTGCCAGTATCAACGAGAAACTGTGTCTTCAGCTTGCGATCTGTTACAAACAAGCGGCTAGAGGCTCTGGGACAATCATTGGCCGCCATTACTGATTGCCCGAGAAGTTTTCCGACCCGAAGTCACAAGGTTTAATGCATTTAGTAGCCCTTTTTCCATATTTCGCATGGAACCAGCAAACAGGGAACTTGCGGTAGCTTGAGTTAGATCGTTGTCCTGACCGGCTGCGCGATGGTTGATAAGTCTGGCGAGAGGAGCGGTTGTTGCGGTCTAGCTTCATGTGCATTGATTGCATTTGCTTCTTAAGTTCGGCTACCTCGTTAGCTAATGATTCCATGTGAGATCCAGGTACGGACGTAGATGCGGAGGCTACTTGAGCTTGAGGTGAAGTTGCCAAGTCCTTTATCCTATCAGCCCGTTCAGCGAGTACTTCCAAGCTGGTGTCAGGCTGTCCTGCGATAAAGGTCTGGATATTCATAGGAAGACGTGTTGTCCACAACGTTTTTATAAAATCTTCGGGCAAGGTTGGGCCTCCTAGGCTCTGCAGGTGCCGTAGAAACTGTGATGGTTTTCGGTCTCCGAGCTCTTCGTGCATTACCATCTGTAGTTGCTTTTTCTCCCTTGAAGCCGTGAGTCGTTTAATTAATTCCGCTTTTAATTTGTTATATTTTTCCGTGGCCGGAGGTGAGATCACAATGTCTTTCACTTCCTTTAGGTATTGTTGGTCTAGTTGACTTACGACATAGTTAAATTTAGTCAGGTCTTGCGTAATGTTTCCAACGTGGAATTGTCCTTCTATTTGGGCGAACCAGATCTCTGGTTCCTCCGGCCAAAATGGTGGTACTTTGACGCTAATCCGGCAAATCTCGGATGAGTCAGTGGAAACGCGCAAAGTCGTCTGCATGGCGCGCGGCTCACCGCCTACTTGTTTTCTTGCTTCAGATTCTCCGTCTGACATATTCCGGGAGTGAGATGGTTGTGTTCCGTTTACAAATGCTTTCGTGTTCAACGGGGTCACCAGTGTGGCACTTACTTGTTTGTATTTAAGCGGGATCGGTCCGTGGTGCTTAAAATCAAAGCCGGCATGCACAACACAACTGTTTATTGGCACAAGCACAGAAGAAAGTCAGTACACAAGCATAGAAGGCGAAAGGAACACAAAGCAAGCAGATCGGTATAGAATAGCGGAAAGGTTTTGGAGCGCAAAGCGACGTGCGTCTGGTATCGAGCGGTAAGATCGACTGGCTGCGCGGGGGCGCTCAGGCCGCGCCCGCGCAACCGGTCGGGAGCTAGAACAAAGGATGAGCGTCCGGCGCTATGTCTCCACTATACGTAACAACTATACAATCATAAGTAGTACATATACAGATATCGTCCGTCAATTCACGCACGACATAAAATAGGTACACAATAAAACACTACACGAATTTAACATATGACCCGGGTCCCCACAAATTAATAAATTCAATTTTGATAGTATGATAATTGAACAATTCACGTATAGAAAAAACGAAATACAACTAGTTTTTTTTAATATACACGATGATTCTTAATCCGTGATCAGGAATATTTTTACTAACTCAGTAATTGATGGGGAGTACGTTAAAGTAGTAATTACGTGAAAACAAATTTGTTTATTTATGGTTTATTTTTTAATCATGTTTTAATTTTGAATTAGATTTTATCCTAAAATCCCTTTGAGTATTTAGACGGGAGATGTTGTAAACGGGCGACCCCCTCCGGCAAAGTACATTGGCCAGCTGGCCATCTTCGTTATATAAAACTACTTGAAGTCACATCACCGCCATTTTACATTGATCCGTGTCGCGTGACGTTTCTCCCTAAAAATGGTGAATTGTGCTGTATTGTCCAGTAAAAAACGATCCGGAAGCTCAAATTTGCAGCAAGATCGTGTTTCTTATCATAAGTAAGTATTTTTACTAACCATTAAATGTGTATTGAAGTATAATCGCAATTAAAGGAAAATCGTCTTCACTCGTATAAGATTCGACATGATGATGATGACTTCAATCCCAGTTGGGACGGTGACAAATGTATTGTTACTGCTAAGATGGGTAGTTAGATTTAATTATTGAGTGTAATTGACATAATTGTATGAATACCTGTATTTCTAATGAGAGGATTTTAATAAAATATGAATATAATTATACAGGGTGACATCGGGGTCGTGATCCAAACTGTAAGAAACGTGTTAAGATGGTCTTCCTAAACAATGTTCTCTATGGGACCTATATGAACAAACATACTTTTTTTAAGACTAGTAAAGTTCGAGTTCATTAATATGTATACATTTCTCCATACTAATCCTTTCCAAATGTGTTTACATAATTATGAAACGAGACTGGAAGTTATGAACACTTCCGCACCGTTCGGTATGAAATCAAGTTTTTTTTTCGCGATATTCATATTTGTTCCATGGGAAACCTTGTGTTAAATGACCATCTTAACACGTTTCTCACAGTTTGGATCACGACTCCGATGTCACCCAGTATAATAGGTGACTTTTATTACTTGAGCCTGGCAAACCTACCTACTCGGCAACAAAATAGAAGAGGCAATCATCGACTTAAATATGTATTTAACTCATGTGAGTAACCCGGTTCAATAATATTTTGATATGAAGATAGAACCTACAGATAATTATAAAGTAATTTAGCGCAGATTTTACTGCTAATATGGTTTTCCGAACTAATATTTAATTCAACTGAATTCACATTTTTAATTTTTATTAGTAATAGTATTTTAGACAATCATTCATTCATCAGTCAGTCAGTGACTTCATGACTCATTCATTCAGGTGTGTCGCATCACTATTTCTTTCGTATCATGTTCGTATGTGTGCTGCTTGGTTACGTGAAAACTGTTTCTGTGTGCGTGTAGTTACTATTGTGTGCATTTATGTCGAAGTGTGGGTTTATCGCAACAGTCAAAACTGTGTCTGTTGAGTTACTTATCTTGTAGTGGTGTGCTGTACGTGTTTACCTCGTCCCCCGCTAAAATTGGTGAAAAAATTTGTTCGAAGACTTTACGTTATCACACCTTCCGACTAAATACTCAAAGTAAAATCCTTGTCACTGCACTACCATATCGGTTTTAATGAGTTTGTATTGTAATCTCTTTACAAACTTATTAGCAATTGTCAATTTATGAGTAAACCTTGCCTATGACATTGTCAATCACTTTTGTCATACGCATAATAAACAAAGTCACAGTCGCGGATATTGAATGAGAAAATTATACTTATTCACCAAAAATCATGCCTCCGCCACATCCGTACTCAAACATAGAGCGTTACGATACTGTACGTTTGTCAATACAAACAAATAGCACAAGGCGAACCCAACAGTTATTTCACGAACTTCATCCAAACATTCCGATCCCCGGACACAATTTAATAAACCGCATGCACCAAAACACCGCATGCATCTTCGCGACTTCGGACAGTTTACAGTGCCACAACATGCTCTCGAGCACCCGGACGACTTCGTCATCATCCTGACGATCTGGATCGACAAATCTTAAGATTCCTTGATGAAGAATATTTCGAGAGAATCAATCCAATCATAGGAGTCGATCGGATCTGTGTCAAGAACAACACGGTGGACTTTTTGAACACTTGTTAAATTATGTTTCAAATATTTTTTTTTTAGTTGGTCAGGTATCCACTTTTATTGTTTTTATTTAAATAAATTGTAGGTACTATATGAAAACAAATCTCTTTCCTTGCTCAAGATTTTGCCAAGTTTAGGTAATACACTTTAACATGTTATTATTATTGTTGTTGTTGTAATTCCTAAGGCACCCCGGAGGTGCATAGGGCCTCCACAAGATCCTTCCACGCTTTCCTGTCTTGAGCAACCTTCTTGGCTTAGCTCCAGGTTAGACCTACGGCTCGCAATTCGCTCTCCACGCTTCTTTTCCATGTGTGTAAAGGGCGACCACGAGCTCGTTTTCCTCGTTTTGAGGCCTCCACTCGAAGGCGATACTAGCGAGGTTCGTTGCTCCTCGAAGAGTATGCCCGATCCATCTCCACTTCCGCTGCGCTACATCGACACAAGTTCCACAAATCCTCGTTCCTTACCGTTTTCGGCCAGAATATGCGGAGGATCGAACGAAGGGACTTATTGACAAACACTTGTAGCTTGTGTGTCAGCCCTTTAGTCACTCTCCACGTTTCACAGCCGAAAAGCAGCACTGACTTGACGATGGATTCGAAGAGGGGGACTTAAACATAATCAATCAATTTTGTTCGTCGTTATCAGTGTTGCACTGGTATTATCAAACCGGAAAGGGATTCGAGAGTACTGTTGACACAAAAAATGACACAGATGATTTACCAAGAAAACAGTTGTTTATAGATGTAGTGGGTGATTAATTAACCTTTTGAACGCCGCTTGGGATATCATCGGACGTGCCCGTGTCGCCGCCTATACTAAGTTATAACAAACTGTGTAGTGCTTGCCACATAACTTACGATAAAATATTTTATTGTTAATAGTTTACTGTGATTAGCTTCATTTCTTACCAGCTTGTCATTAAATATTATATTATTATAATTAAATCACGTTTACCAATGTCTTTATTATGGTTTCGTCCCTTTTATTAATGGTTTGAATCTGTGTATTTTACCAGCTATGCAAATTTATTGATGGACGTTGCTACATCACTAATATTTCTCATTTCGTATCTGTGACGTCATAAGCGGTCTACTATTTCAGACATTGGCCAAGACTTCATTGTTTTTTCGTCGATAAGTTGGCACTAGTAGGGAGAGGATTGATCGCATTAGAAACGTATCGAATCTGAAAATTTCAACGTTGTTTGGCTTAATAAATCATAAAATTTTACAATTCTTTTATATATAATAAATAAATATTGTAAGCTCAACATTATAGTACTAAAATTGTTTAAAAACTACTAAACAGTACCATTCTGATATATTTTGTTGACTTAACATAATTTTGAAAAATCGAGTAATCCACATCACTAAAATTTTTTATTTTACATCTTTGACGTCACATGCGGTCTCATTTTTAAGACGACGGCGTAGTCTGTGTTGATTATTATTGCGGAATATAATGACTTGGTGGGGGTTACCGATGAACCACGATAACAGAGTCTTCCCTTATTTATCGATTCAAAGGACCATGGGCAATTTTGTATGGAGCCTGGTCCTGAAACCAACAAAACTGAAACTTAAGTCATTAAATAGGTCTTTAAATCTACTTTATTTCATTATATGGGCACAAAGCCGAATTCCATTGCAGAACTGAGATATTCATACCTATTTAAATCAGGTAAGTTTTCTTCTAAAATATATCGCCGCTGTTGCAAAACCGAACGGCGTCCTTCTATTGCCATGTTTTCATATTATGATGATAAGTAAAACACGATATTCAATAAGAAATGACACCGAACGAACATAATTAATGGAAATATCGATATGCCTACTTTAATTTTTTAATTAGTTTTGCTCAATACCTACCCCCAAAATCTAATAAACTCTGAATGAATTTATCGTAGCTCGTACTCACCACGACTAAAATACAAATATCTTAGTTCTGCAATGGAATTTGACTTTGTGCCCATATAATGAAATAAAGTAGATTTTAAGACCTGTTTATTGACATAACTCTCAATGCTGTTGGTTCCAGGACCATTTTGACGCATGGTCCTTTCTACCATCTATAAAAAACAGACTTCACTGATAAACCCTGGTAGGTAGGCACTATACAATTCAAATATATTTATTTCCAAGTTCAACTTTGAAAACTTCCAAGGACTCAAATATGTCCAAGTGTCAAAATGTCCAAAGGTCAAAACATCATGGAATCAAAATGTCCAAAGAGTGAATGGTATCACAATGACAAGGATTAGGTACTCTATCATGTACAGTCAAGTGCAAAAATAAGTATCGAAAGAATCCGCTCATAAATATGTTATGATTATGATGTTCATATTACACAGAATTAAAGTGCACTGGGACATATTTTTGAACATTTTTGTGTACACTTTGTTTTGTCTTTGACTGTACTGCGAGGCCATCATGGAATGTCGTGTTGAGAGTCAAGTTTCCGGATGCTGAATGTGCACCTAGAACTGCCGAAGGAGTATCTACATGGCAATTTCGTATGAAGCGAAAGTATCAACACTTGGTGTGGCTACTTAAGTCATGGTAACTTGATTCAGTTAAGGACAGATTCTGGTTACGGCAGATTATTTTTATGACAGATTCGAAATCTTCATTTTCGTCCGCTCCTTCTAAAATTCTAAATAATTCTTCAGCGGACGATATTGTAGAATACTAGACAACTTACGTCATAATTTTATAAGAACATATCGAAGTCATAAAATAGGTTAGCTAAGTAAGGTCAGTCGCATGCATAAATCTTACGTCGTAAATCTAAATATCGAATGAGAAAGTCGACGTAGATATGCCAATACCAATCATCGTCACATCACTAGTGTCTTTTATATAAGACATTGGCTACGAGACTTGGGGTAAAATCATACATAATCTAATGGTATAATTGAAGTTTATTTTCATCTAGAAAATAGAATAAAATCAACAGATCATTCTCTCTGTTACTTAATCAACAATTACTGCGACTTACTTATGCAAAGAACCAAAGTAAACTCTGTAAAAGTAAAGAATATCTTGAGAAAAACATGAAAAAAATTGTCTTATTTATCAGACTGCGGCGACACGAGCTGGGTATTGATTGTCTGATATATCAGACTACGGCGGTCAAGAGGTTAACCCTTAGGTGCATATGGTATCACACATTCTATTTCTGAAATGACTTATGTAAACAATCGATACCAATTAGAACTCTATTGCTCAGTGTGACAGTCGCAATTGATTACTTATTTCGACATGTGTCATTTCGGTCGTATCGTTTTTGATTCTGTATGCACCTAAGGGTTAATCTATTGTCTATCTTTGCACTTAAACTATGAATATATGAATATAACTATGAATATATCCTAGATTGACTTATACACTGTTGCGTCAACTGTATTTTCGAATCCCATTCTAATCGCGGTTTGATAATAAGATAATAAAGTAGGTAGATACTCGTAGAAGTCTTTATTGACATAAGATCTGTCAAAGTCCCATTTCCCGCCATAATGATGGCACTTAACGTATCGTAGTTAAACTTTATACTGTAGGATGACCATTTATTAAGTGGTAATTTGTTTTAATTAGGTTTTCACTTTTAATTAATTAAACAGTGAAGAAATAACGTGAGACCTCGAAGAATAAGTTTAATTATGGCTAAATTTTAATGTTTTTCTACTCCTGATCACCGATTAAGAATCATCGTGTATACAGGGTGGTCCAAACCTTGACGTCAAAAAAATTTTTTTAGATTACTCACGTCATGAGCTATCAGAATATACCCCATGTATGTTAGCCGATTTTTTGTAGTTTTCGAGTTATGATTTTTTGAAAAAATTTTTTTGAGAAATTCTGGAATGAAGAAATTTATTAATAAAAAAAATTGTTAGGTTTTTTAACTATTTTCTTTTTTTTAAAGTATTACTACAAATAAAGCATTTAGAGACAAAAAAATCAGCGTCCTCGCTTTGATACAAGTAGGATAAAAAATACCAAATTCAAAATTTTACCCTAAAAACGCATCAAAATAGCATTAATGTACGTAAATAAAAAAAATAAAACACATCCCAAGGATTTTCGGTAATGTAAAGACTGCCCTAGACCTTAAACCTTCGTAAAAGCAAAAAAAAAGTGATACTTAATAATGAGGATTTTTCGGAGTAGTCGGTCAAATAAACTTAAAAAAAAAATCTAAATTTTTTATTTAAAAATAAAGTGAAATTTCGTCTCTTTTGTTGTTCTTATCAATAAACAAAGACAGAAAATACCACGAAAACTCAATTTGTGTATTTATTCAAGTAATTTTTTACTACTTTAAAATTTTTAACTTTTTTTAATTTATTTGACCGACTACTCCGAAAAATCCTCATTATTAAGAATCACTTTTTTTTGCTTTTACGAAGGTTTAAGGTCTAGGGAAGTCTTTACATTACCAAAAATCCTTGCGATATGTTTTATTTTTTTTATTTACGTACATTAATGCTATTTTGTTTAGGTTTTCACTTTTAATTAATTAAACAGTGAAGAAATAACGTGAGACCTCGAAGAATAAGTTTAATTATGGCTAAATTTTAATGTTTTTCTACTCCTGATCACCGATTAAGAATCATCGTGTATACAGGGTGGTCCAAACCTTGACGTCAAAAAATTTTTTTTAGATTACTCACGTCATGAGCCATCAGAATATACCCCATGTATGTTAGCCGATTTTTTGTAGTTTTCGAGTTATGATTTTTTGAAAAAATTTTTTTGAGAAATTCTGGAATGAAGAAATTTATTAATAAAAAAAACTGTTAGGTTTTTTAACTATTTTCTTTTTTTTAAAGTATTACTACAAATAAAGCATTTAGAGACAAAAAAATCAGCGTCCTCGCTTTGATACAAGTAGGATAAAAAATACCAAATTCAAAATTTTACCCTAAAAACGCATCAAAATAGCATTAATGTACGTAAATAAAAAAAATAAAACACATCCCAAGGATTTTCGGTAATGTAAAGACTGCCCTAGACCTTAAACCTTCGTAAAAGCAAAAAAAAAGTGATACTTAATAATGAGGATTTTTCGGAGTAGTCGGTCAAATAAACTTAAAAAAAAAATCTAAATTTTTTATTTAAAAATAAAGTGAAATTTCGTCTCTTTTGTTGTTCTTATCAATAAACAAAGACAGAAAATACCACGAAAACTCAATTTGTGTATTTATTCAAGTAATTTTTTACTACTTTAAAATTTTTAACTTTTTTTAATTTATTCAAATTAAAATAGAAGATAATAAGGCAGTGATAAAAAAATGGATGTCGAAAGTATTATTCAATGTAATTATATGTATAAATAAAAAATAATAATAAAAATATCATGTGCAAAATTATGTATCTTTATAATCTTAGAATTCATTTACGCTATAGAAACATTTCTCAGACAGCCACTTTGTAATCCTAGTTCTAAATTGCTTCCCTTCTATTTGTTTTAGTTCGTAAGGAAGGCTATTTATTGAATATAACTATGCACATATTGTAGGAGTTCCTGCCATATTATGCAAGAACGAGATGGAGGCTGGTATAGCAAATCCTTGTATTGCGCCCTTCGATTTCCCGCAAATACCTCACTCCTCTTTTTAAAGAGTTCAGGGTGTTGTTTTACAAACAGGCATGCTTTTTTAATGTACATACACGGTAGAGGCAAAATATTAAATTCCTCAAACAGAGGTTTACAGCTATCTGGAATCCAAGCATTGGCAATTGCACGGATGCAATTTTTTTTCCTAATAAACGCTTTAATAAGAATTCGAAGAACGCTTAAATAAAAATATATTGATTTCTGCAATAAATGTACAGTCAAGAGCAAAAGTAAGTGATCACTTTGTGCCTTATCACAATGGAATAAGTTCTGTAATCGAACAAAAATGATCACTTACTTTTGCTCTTGACTGTACCAAATAACAAATTTTGATACAAATATTTTTTGCGTTATAGGTACTAAAATAGTGCCTTTACATTTAGGTTACTAAATAGTAAATGTCGTGACAAGGTACCCTAGTTACGTTTCCATACAAAAGTTTCGACCGGGTCACAAAACTAATTAATATTATAACATTGATTAAAGATTTAATAGATCATAAAGTAGGTGTAGGTAGGTTATGTATATGTATAATTGGGTATTTAATCCTAGTTTTACTCTATTTCTTGAAGATAATGAATTATCGTGACAAGGAACCCTGTTTAGTAAAATGTAAAATTTTATGTTTTACACGACTAACACGGAACTTTTTATAAATAAAAATATATTAATTTCTGCAATAATTGTACCAAATAACATTTTGATAAAAATATTTGTGGCTGTTGTAATGGCAACATATCCCATAGGTTAATTACATACGTTAATTATTATTTCTAGAGATATGTCTTCTTACTTATGACAATGGAACGCACCAAATGACGGCCACACTTTCAAAAAAATAACGTAATAAAATAACATTGCATTTTTTTATCTTATGAAAGACAATGCGCATTTCTAAGTAACAAACCCATTAAGACCCTGTCTATTTTTTTAGACGGAATAAACTTTTGCGCTTTTGAATTCCACAGAATCGCCCAGGACCACTTAAACATGTGGGAACGATTACAGCGAAATACGCTTGACTACGAGGCACAATAACAACATCGTAGCGTCAGACAAGGAAAGCGCCACATGCTGCCAGAGGTGTGACAGAGAGGCTAAATCAACCCCGGATACCTATCTACGTGACGCTTGCCGCCCCGCCATTTGCAACCAAATGATCTACGATGCGTTTGCGCAGTTTTCGAATGTCAAATCCTTATATCAATGTTTATAAAGTCGGAAATAGATATAAGTAGCGATAAGACAATATTGTAAAGGTTTTCCTTAGGGAAATATGTAGTGTATGGAGGACACTTCGATTGCAGACTGGGAGAAAGCGTGACGCGGAGTTCTTTCAATATTCTTGGAATATTACTAGATTAATTATCTAAATCGTACATTAGAATCAGTGGTTGCCGATCCAGTATTCACAGCTAAGTGTTTTATTACCAATTGTGTCGTGTGCATTCTAAATAATATATGTGAATCATATTTCATTAATTAAATTAGTTCAAATAATATAGGTACTATAACGTACTTTGTAAATAATTGGTTACATTAATATTGACCACTTTTATGACAATAACTGAGTACACACGACATACCTTTTATGATTGTTTTGATTGTCCTTGTGTGATATTTGTGTATAGAATTATAATATTGTGTTGGGTTCGATTCCCGATATTTAAATACCTAAGACTTGAATAAGTGATTATGACATTGTTGTATGTCACGATCGGAGATTGTGCGTCACAGTGTAGATCAGTAATGTCTTACTGATCCATTTATGTGTTGTTCTATAACCACTGTGTATAATTTAACATTGTGATTATCAGATTATGACTGATACTTAATCATGATAATATTTAAACGAGTTCGATCCTCGTTCAATTGATATTAGCCAAAGAACCTTATATTGGATTGTTTTACAAACAGGGGGTTCGAATCCCTTTTTACTGATATTTCTGAGAACAGGCTAAGATATTGCGGACACTTAATGTTGATGTCAATTTAATATATAACAGACTTATTTCTGTGTGTATGGAGTCCTTAAATATAATTGAATTTTCTGAGTGTTATATTATACATTACTGTCTTGGAATTTTCATTTAAGAGGTTGTATTTGTAATTAATGTTACGGTGTAATGTAATAATTATTATTATTTACTTAGCATAAATAATACTTGCTTTTGCCAGGTTTTTCTGGGTTTCCCTGGTTTTAGCAAAATATATTGAAATTTGTTCCCAGAAAAGGAAGGTGTTTAGGTACTTTTGCTTTGTGTAAATTTAAAGAAGTAAGTAGTTTTATTTGGTATGATAGTAATTGTTAATTCTCGTAATAGTCTAGTATTGACAATAAGGTTAAAGATTTTGTTATGTATTTAAAACTTAATAGATCGAATAGGAACACACCTTTCCTTACTAATTTGCGATAATATATTTAAATTTTATAAATCGCCATGTGACTTATCAATCAATACCCCTACTTACCTCAGACCTTACTTATTACTAAGCAATTATTTTCACAACTATTTGATTCCCTTAAGAAATAAATTCGAGCCCGAATTAAATACACGCCAGATACCAGTACACTGTGCACATGAAAATGTACCTAGTTGCGGGTATTGAGTTATGCATAGTTCCAAAAAGGAGACTAAATTTACTATCAATAAAAAAAAGAATCATGACTCTTGAAATAGGCACAGTGTCAAGGAGGGGGAGTGACATATGAAAACACTATGATACGTTTACACCATTGTAATTCTCAGTATAATCTCTTATTTATTCCAATTCACCTTACTTCTATATACATGTTTGTACGTGTTTAAGTATTTATCTGAAACGGAATAAAAAAATTGCATACTACTACATATTATTAAATCACGTAACTCACGTAATACAATGATGACAATGAAAACATTGACATTGAAACAATATCATTGTTTCGTAGTAAAAAATAATATTTAAACCAGATATATTTAAAACATGCGGAAAAAAATGTTTTACCTAATACAGTATGTTATGAATGTTATGATAATTACATTTATAAATGATTTATTTTAATATAAAATCACAAAATAAATTACATGAATAAATCCACTTCGCAGGCTTCATCAGGTAGGTACAAAAATAGATCCGCCACAGGCTTAGTCACACTACAATCAATGATAAAATCCGCCACAGGCTTCGTAAATATTACATTATATTACAAGTAATTACAAAAGACCACCCCGGGTTGCATCTGGTCCAAAGGTCCCCATGACACTAGCAGCATTTCCACGCTGAATCACTAGGGATATTTGCTGGATCAGGTACGACCCGGAGCGAGGATCGCAGCCCCTATCCCTAAGTCGGTGACCCAAGTTCCTGATGAAATCTTTGGCCTCCGCACCCCATGATCCTGCAGTCTCCACCGCAACTGGTATAAAATCATACGTTGGTTCCAAGGCAGAATACTTCGAATGCTTTTG
This sequence comes from Thaumatotibia leucotreta, assembly GCA_025490895.1. Classification (NCBI taxonomy): domain Eukaryota; kingdom Metazoa; phylum Arthropoda; class Insecta; order Lepidoptera; family Tortricidae; genus Thaumatotibia; species Thaumatotibia leucotreta. The sequence continues at coordinate 16,726 of JALPQI010018979.1, forward strand.
CCTAGCTGCGTATTCTGCAGCCGATCCAGCAGACCTTGTGGTATGGCTCAGGTGGGATGGGGCAAAAGTACTGACGCAAGTAGCGTCCCACAAGAGGCACCGACCCTTCCGCCAAGGAACCAACGTAAGACCATCTGGCCGTTTGCCATCAGTCCGGCACAACCCTGGAGGCTCCAGGACACAGGGAACGTTGGCCGTGACTAAAGCCCAGCGAACGATCTCATTGATGGCATGGTGACGCGGAAAACGACCCATGCTTTTCTGGTAACTCAGGCCGTGGTGGCCATCCTCCTGCACCGTGGCCCCACAAATGCACCGATGGACCTCGCATACCTTACTACCCAGCCTCAAGGCAACAGCGATCCTTAGAGAGCTATTGTCTAGGACGGTGCCTAACTGGGGAGAAGGTAATGCGTGCAGCCACGCTCCTGACTCGCACCTGGAAGCGGCTCGAAGGCGCGCTAAATCTGAGCCAATAGCCTCTTCCGACAAATCCGCAAATATCTTCCTGCACAGTATGTCATCCCATCCTCTCTGGGTAGCAGGATTGACTGGCCGCTCATTGCAAAATACAGACCATTTGACCAATGCCTCAGCTACAAATGGTATCTGAAAGTTGCCGCCATTGTCAGACAAATATTCGAGCGACAAATCCCAAAGTCCCATGAGCCGAGGCGAGAAAGGCTACTACTCCTACTTCATGGCAACGACGTATCCCCAATCCACCGTAGCGCACCGGAAGTGCCGCCTGGCACCACTGAGTCTCGCCCAGATGCACATTCAGGATAGACTCGAGGGCCAGCTTTAATGTGTTGTCCAATCTGGCAACATCGCCCTCGAACATCCACGTTGGAGAAGTTCTCAGTACGTACATTATACGTGGTACTGCAAAACAGTTGCGAAGAAGAACCAACGACACATGTGCTGACAGGTGGCTCAGGTGTTCTTGAGCTTTAACAAAAGCCGACCTCTTCTCCTCCAGTGCAGAACCGACTCCCTCTGGAAAAATGGGGGCACATAAAAGAGAAAAACTCGACTTCTGTAGATGCCTTACACCTGGAACTACTGACTCCAATTCCGACAGCGCACGAACGTCCTCGGTACCGCACCAAAAAACTTCGCAGTTCCCAGGATTTATCTCCAGTCCGACACTCCTCAACGCCGGTATCAGCGTACGAAGATCCTCCAGTACCTTTTCTGGTTTTCCGCCAATCGTCCTATCATTTAAGTACCATACGTTTAGCGGTGAATTCAATGAGGAAATCGCTTTTTGTATGGCCAAACAAAATATTAAAGGTCCCAAGGGATCTCCCTGCTGGGCACCCACTTGCGACGGTATTAGGGCACTATTATACAGCAGATTGCTATTGGCATGGTAGCATTGGTGAAGGAACGGATAAATTGAAGGTACCTTATCCAGAACTTCGCAAAGAATAGTGTCCCTTTCGACACTGTTGAACGCATTCTTCACGTCTTTCTTCAAAATAACGGCGTCGGTATCCAAATTTTCTAGCGCAAATGCTCGAGTGGCATGTATGGCGGCCTCACAGCCCTGAGCCGTACCAAAACCAATTTGAAATGGCTGGAGGTAATGGGCCATCGGCTCCTTAACCGTTCGACAGCATAGTTTCGCGGTAAGGCGACGGATTGTGCAACCTATAGCTATAGGCCTAATACCTCCATCCTTCTTTGCAAGGGCGCACAAGGAAGCTCTATAAAGATAAGGAATTACAAGGGGATTCAGTGATCCACTTAAAAGGAAATTGCACAGGTTTGCCAACGAATCCAGAGGCCGAGTGCCGTTGCTACCTACCGCAGGGGATGTCAATTCTTTAAGGTGCTGCGGACGCAAACCGTCCAATCCCGAAGCAGACCCATTGTAAAAGGAGCCCAACGCCTTCTTGACATCCTCTGGCGTCACCGATAGACAAACGCTCGAAATATCCGGTTCCGGTGGAAACGCAAGAAGCCTGGATGGCGATGGATGTTTCTCACGGAGGGACGCTAATGTTTCATCGTTTGATGGAGCCAGCGACGAGTCTGACAGCAAGAGCCGGACCGCACCTCTCAAATCGCCGTCGTGCACCTTTGCCTCTATAGCTTTATACAGAGACCTTGGTTTCTGCGTTGGACTTTCTGAAAAGTACAATGTTGAACTGCTCATAATCTCCTTCACCTTTGACGTCAAGGACCGCCTCGTATCTTTCTCCGGAACCCTCAGAGCAGCAAAGGAAAAAGAGAGCAACGAATACCAATCCTTAACATTGTTTGACCGGACACGTCACGTCACGTCATCAGCCTATGATAGTCCACTGCAGGACGTAGGCCTCTCCTATTTATTATGCGTAGAGACGCATTAGGAGGTAAATGCCCATAATCGCCACGCTGGGCAAGCGGATTGGCGATCGCAGTAATGTGTCCACTTTGATGACGCTGCTGCCGATCATAAAACTTTTATCAAAGAATGGTCAGTGACACTTCAATCCCTTAGTCGATTCTTACGACACCCGCAGGAGTTGGGGTGGTGACAAATGTATTCTTACTGCCGTCACCACACGGCCACCGAACACAGATATCCATAATCGAGCTCAATTTCTCTGCTGCCAAACATCTTGCACCTTTAGGAATGTGTTTCAGGACACCAACCTTACTTTTAAGCTCTCTCAATCTGACAAGGCATACCCGGTCATCGGTGGCCGCTGCCAAAGAAGAACCGTCATTATTCTGCGACCCTGATACTGCACCGCCAGGCCCGGGAACCACCAGGGTGCTCGGACTACGAGAGACAATGTCCCGGTGGACTCTTGCAATATGTACGTTAAGACCTCTCGGTACAACATAAAGTCTAGGCGAGCCTGGGCAATAAGGGCAGGCGGACTTAGAGGGGCTGCTCATTATCACATTTGTTGCCTTACACAATTAATATCACACTAGTAAACAAAGTTCATGCTACACAACAAGCATCGAAAGCATCGAATCTCAATATGTAAGTAATCAATGTAAGCGAAAAGAACATCACAATATTAAAATATGATTATAAAAATTTGTACAGCTATGTCAAAGATAAAATAAAATATCCATAATTTTAAGATTAATGTTTAAAAAAATAATATAAACAGAATATATTTCAAATCAAATACCATGGCAGAACAAATACCATAAATAAAAAACCGGCCAAGTGCGAGTTGGACTCGCGCGCAAAGGGTTCCGTACCATTATCAATTTATTATTAAAAAATACAGTTAAATCAACCTACTTCAAAAACTATAGGAGGTAATTTAATCAAACCAAAAATCGTTGATAGAGTTTATTAATGTACATAACATATATTTTTTTTAGAATTTTATATCGCGTAGTTTAAAAAATAAAGGGGGGGGGGATACATTTTTCATACTTTGAGAGCTGATATCTCGAAAATGATTTGCTTAAATAAAAATGAAATGTATAAACCTTCATATTATTTTTAAAGACCTTTCTATTAATACCCCACACGCTTATATACAACTAAAAAAATTTTTTTATCCCCCAGTTACATGTATGGAGGGCCCCCACCCCAATGGTTTTTTTTACAATTTAGTATCATAATCCTGTAGCGGTTCATACAACACATATCCTTACCAAATTTCGTTACTGTAGCATTTATAGTTTCCGAGTAAATTGGCTGTGACAGACGGACAGACGGACATGACGAATCTATAAGGGTTCCGTTTTTGCCATTTAGGCTACGGAACCCTAAAAAACTTTCTGCATATTAAAACTTAATAATAATAATAAAAACACACAAATGAAGGAAAAAAAAAGAAAATATATAAAAAAAAATTCAAATGTCAAAAATGCAAAATTCGTAGTACAAAATAAAAAAAAAAGTTTATAAAACATTTATAAATTATTTACGAAAGTAAGCAACCAACAATTACGAATTACTTTTATAATAATTTTATTAATACCTGCGTCTGTTTTTCCTTCCATGAACAAAATAAAATAACAAATCTACTATACATACATCAATCGTTGATTTAAACTTTCACGAATGCTTGTTGTTAAAATATAATACGTATACCAATTGTTCATAAAGCTAATTCATAATGAAAAACATACAGTTACATTGAGAACCTCCTTTTTTAAAGTCAGTTGATAATTAGATAATTAAAGCAATTGTCAGACTAATTGCTTAAAGACAGTATAGGTAAACAAAACATATTTTCGCTTAGTCAAGGCCTTCGTTCTCTGACTTTGCTGAACATGCATTGCATGAGCGAATATATGTTTACTATTATACCTATAATTTCGCCGCCCCCGGCGAATAAAATGATAACTGCAAAAACCTAATATTTCAGGAGAAAATAAAAACATGTTTTTGTCGTTAACTTCATTAATACTAAACGTATGCAAATTATGTAAAGTTCTAACGATAGCTAATTTTTGTAGCATTCTGAAAAAATAGGGTAACCTCTTCTTAAACATACCGAAAAAAAGTTATTTCAAAAACAAAAAGTTAGTCAAAAGGCCATAGTCGGATTTTCATAGTAAGTCAGCCTTTAAATCAACCAGACTCTAGTATTTTTTTGTGAGTACCTCTTATGGTGAAGAATATTTCTGCTGAGTATCAACGTCCTATCGGTGACAGTTTTTGACTTATGATTTTTTTTAGTTTTTTCTTTAATGTGTTGTATCTCAGGATGTATAAAAGCGAATTGCTTCAAATTTTGAAATAATGTTCTTTATTTAGATATGCATCGAATTTAAAAAAATGAATATCGATTGTCGTATAAAAAAAAGAAAAAAAAAGACCAAAAAATTTTTCATATTTTTTTTTGTGTACCTATGAAGTAGTGACACCTCTATTTTCTTTTTCTAATTATAGACCATACATTGGCCTACTAGTTGCCTAAGTATCAAAATTTTCCAAGCGGTACTTCTTACCAAAAATCGGCAATATGTGTGGTCAAGTTCTGCATTCAATCGGTGTTTTTCAATGTAGTATACAAACTCTTCATTTATATTTGAGTTTTCTTATCAGGTTATCTTATTTAAGAGTAAATGCTAATGACAACTTAATGTCATCATGATGCAAGCTGTTTATTTCATTATTAATCGGCCGTTTACCATTTCAACTAGCGTATCTCGATAATATTTAACTGCAATATATTATTTTTAATGAATATCTCATAAATAATATCGAATTACGCTAGTTAAAACAATAAACGGCCGATTAATAATGAAATAAACACCTTGCATCATGATGACATTAAGTTGTCATTAGCATTTACTCTTAAATAAGATAACCTGATAAGAAAACTCAAATATAAATGAAGAGTTTGTATACTACATTGAAAAACACCGATTGAATGCAGAACTTGACCACACATATTGCCGATTTTTGGTAAGAAGTACCGCTTGGAAAATTTTGATACTTAGGCAACTAGTAGGCCAATGTATGGTCTATAATTAGAAAAAGAAAATAGAGGTGTCACTACTTCATAGGTACACAAAAAAAAATATGAAAAATTTTTTGGTCTTTTTTTTTCTTTTTTTTATACGACAATCGATATTCATTTTTTTAAATTCGATGCATATCTAAATAAAGAACATTATTTCAAAATTTGAAGCAATTCGCTTTTATACATCCTGAGATACAACACATTAAAGAAAAAACTAAAAAAAATCATAAGTCAAAAACTGTCACCGATAGGACGTTGATACTCAGCAGAAATATTCTTCACCATAAGAGGTACTCACAAAAAAATACTAGAGTCTGGTTGATTTAAAGGCTGACTTACTATGAAAATCCGACTATGGCCTTTACCATCATCAAGGATATAATAATATCGATTATCATTTTATTCACATTGCGGCTACGCCAACACCAAATATTGCACCATCATGTCATAATTTTATTCAGAGGGTGACCAGGGTGCAAGCTAGTGAGTATAATGCTACAATATCACATTATTCCGGTAAATTGAGTGTTAATCTTTTTTTAAAAAGGCTTTTAATCTAGATTAAAAATAAAACTGTAATATGGTAATCAGCATTAATTTTATTGAACAATAAAATTGAAATAGTTAAACTTAAACCTAATAAGTAAATTGGCAGAATGATTATTATAATTAATTACGTACCATTACTAAAATTTTATTATTATGATCGGGTATCTCCTCAATTTTTCTGACATTATTTAATATAGCCATAAGACGTGAAGTCCTTTGTTTATATATTTTGCAGTCAATCCACTTATATAAGTTAATATATCAGAAATTACCGCCCAAGTGCCAGTCGGACTCGCGCGCCAAGGGTTCCCTACCATTATCAATTTATCATAAAAGAATAAATTAGAGGTAAAAAAATGTTTTTAAAGACAAGCTTTTATAGTAAACAATATAAAGAAAAAATAAACCATGACATTCATAAAATCCACGGTTTTGTAAGTCTTACCTAACGAACCACAAAAGGGTTGAATTTAGCTGAACAATAGTGTCGTCAGCAAAAGTATGATATACCTATATATAAACAAACATTATCCATAAGAAGTTTATTCACATTCTTTCCAAATTAAAATTTTGTCGGAGTCGAGGCCTAAAAATTGTGCGACAAGCTTTCAATCTGGATATAATATAGATAAACTGCTTATGGATAATGTTTGTTTACACATAAGTACATATATGTCTCATACTTTTGCTGATGACACATCTATTGATCAGCTAAACTCAACCCTTTTGTAGTTCGTTACTTGTAATATATTATTCCCCGGTCTATCCATTTCAATTAACGCTTCATTGTTGTAAGGTCTCTTTTCAGTTAATTTGTGCAATCTAATTCTTCAATCTGTAGACTGTCTAAAGACTGAACTCTACTCAGAACTTCTTAGTAATGCTTGTTCAGCAGCGAAACATTTCGAACCTAAATAAACCACGGCATGATCGACTGCACTTCCCTGCATCTTATGAACTGTTGATGCCCAGCATAATACCACAGGTAAC
>JALPQI010018980.1:0-20057 GCA_025490895.1 Thaumatotibia leucotreta
AGAAAGTTAATTACTTTTAAAATTAGAGTTTTGAATCAAATAATGCTCACGAATTGGCTAAAAATCTGCATCGCATTCCTCGTTTTAAATAAAACCCAGTATCATGGTAACTCATTATATAGGCGCTTAGACATTTCATTTGTGTAAAGATACTTACAAGCAAAGTCTGTCCTTATTGTGGGACTTTTTTTTCGAAACTCACACATATACACTACCTATTTCTAAATATTCAAAGTTTGTAATAGTATGACTATTAACTTGACCTTAAAGAAGCCAATGAAAAGGGTTTATTTTCCAATCTATTACATGCTGTAGCTCTTATCCAAGTAATAGTTGAATTAAAAGTTAATTACACGCCAAGTTATCTGGACTGAGACTGAAAGTATGAAGCGCAGCTAATAAGGTAATTACGTAGATATTCCATGGAAAAACATAAATAAATACGGTGTAACGTGTTAATTACATCGGCTTCTAACAAGCTGTCAGGGGAGCCCCGGAGTACACTTGTTGACACCTAATACATAAATAACATGAAACATTTTTACACCAATCGACCTAGAGTTGATAGTACCACGGTAAGCTCTAAAAGCTTGTGTCGTGGGTAGTGAGCGACGATATGTATAATATAGAGATAATGATACATACATACATATATAAATTATGTAAGGTCAGTGCGGCTAAGTCCGGCATATTTTATTTTGAAGGAAAGTCCGTCATATGCGTCTTATACTGTTCAATTAGGGTCGGAAATCAGTTGGTAGACGAACTTTCCTGATAGACGGTTACCAGCATTGACCTTAGATCTGAAATTTTACATGTTACCCTTAGCTTATGAACATGCTTTTATTAACCTAACCTATATCTAAGATTGGCCCTTGTGGCATTGTACCGAGGATGCTGGCAGCATTTCCTCGCTGTATCGTAGTACTGATGCGTTATGCAAGGAAGTCGCCGGCTCTTCGGTCTTTAGTTACGCCAGCCAGACGTTTATTTCAGCAAATAATTTGCGTGTGATGGGGCACCATGAACCTACAGTTTCTACGCCAATTCTATATTTAAATTCTAGTTAAGGTTTTAGGATTAGAACAACGGATTTCAGAGGGCTGTTCGTCATATAAGGAAAGTTCCTAAAAACAAACATCGAGAGAGCAAACATCCTTCCATTCTGTACTCAAGAAACATCCTCTAAAACTCCTTCCATATTTAATGTGAACTTACTTTACCCTAGGATTTCTGATAAGTAAATATTATCTTAAATATTATATTTACTGGCACGTGTACCTACACGTGTTCTGTTATTTATAAAAAAAGGATTACTTATTGTGCCTTTCTTACCATCAACACAGAGTAAGACAAGTTAAACATTTGTATATTTATAAATAATAAATATCATGGGACATTCTTACACGATCTTGTGATATGGGTACCTACCAAGCGACGATTTATATAATAGATATTTAGATACTTAAATACCTAGTTAGTCATGACCTCATGAACAAGGAACAAATATTTGGGATAAATAAATACACTAATAATTCCCTCACCGGGATTCGAACCTGGAACCTCCAGCATCGTAGGCAGGGTCACCAACTAGGCTACGGAGATCGACAAAAGCATATTATCACCAGTTTTCGCAAAAGCCGCATGGTGGTATAGTAACATACTACGCAACCCGTCGTAAGCAAGTCTGAATCGCATTTGACTTAATTTTTTCCTATCTTTTTAATTTCAGTCACGATTATGTTATGACATAGTAGTTCAAGCTACCTACTAAGTACTTATTTGATAAAATTATGAGCTTTGATTTGAGATTGAATATGCATTGAATTTGCAAATGACTTGTGATCAAATACTAAATAAGTTTCGCGCTGACTATTCCCGTGAGACATTTTCCAATAATTATAATTACCCAATAATTAAATCGCAAATCTCTTGAGGTATATTTCTAATTATTTCGATTCTCATGCGACATAGATTCGATACTCTGGTAATGATTTTTATATTAATAGCCTAGTGTGTACGTAGTTACATATAAACGTATGAGTCGACGTAAATTCGTGTTTATGCTACAATAAAATAAAATAGAATAGTATTTATTCAGGCAACATAATATCATTAGTTCATTACATAGGTATATGAAATCATTTTAACAAAAAGCAAACTTATTAAATAGGTATGAAAAGAAAACAAAACAAAGAGTTACTTACAGATCAGAAGCTGAAATGGACTCAGTAAGCTTATTATGGTACCGCGTCTAATCGTTCGTCGTCGTCGTTGCCGTCACGTCGTAACACGTAGTATGTAAATATTAAACTGACGCCTTACACGATAAATGGATAAACGGGACCATCATAAGCCACCGACAACACCACGGAGCGATGTCAACGGCGCTGGTATTCCGCGGAGCCAGTGGGGTGTGCAGGGAAGTAGTTAGTTAGAAAAATATGGGCCAATCAACTTTTCGATCGATACTATTTTGTCCCGTAACGCAGGTGACAATTTCATTAAGTTTGCTAGAAAAAATGCTTATATTATTGCTTGCCATTATACATCCGTCAGGCCCCACACAAGTTCACATCGATACATTTAGGTTCCAACTGGTTTTCATTGTAAATATGTGTATAGTATTAAATAATTGACGTACATTTGTAAGTTCATGAAAAGAAACGCAACAGACAGGAAATAATTATGTCGATCGAAAAGTTGATTGGCCCAAATATACATACAGCGTGTGAGTCTAATACGGGCGAAGCTCTTAACGGGTGTTAGTTTAGGACATAATAAGTACATTTAGATTATTTTTACTTAAAATTAAAGCAAGAAAATTATCCATACAAAATAATTCGGCGCGCAATGTAGAGCTAGAGCAACACACTCAAGTTAATTTTAAAAGCTAATTACATAATATAACTGCTATATCAATATTAACAAATGTTCGTACCTACATTACTACTCCGGAAATCTTAAAAAAAATCTGTGGGGTCATAATTAAGTGTAACTTAAAAAAAACCTCGTAATCCATGATTACGCTGACGAATTCCATGTTTGGTTTAATTTATCGCTCGTATTAGATTTACACGCGGTACATACTCGTACATACCTAAATACAAAGTTATTCCAGTTATACCTATCTAAATATTTTGTCGGCACTATAAAATCACTGACAGTTTTTTTTCGGAAATCCGTACCAAAGCGGAACCGATTGAAGAGCGAATCAAAGCTGCGAGTCTGCGAGTGGCCTGTGTTCGAACAAAATACGGTCGGTATGTTACACAAGTGCTTTGTCTGTTTGAAAAACAGAGGTCTCTTGAAACACTTTACCTGAGGGTAAATGCTCCGACTTCGTTTGTTGACGTCAGTATTGACTATACTTCGTGTCATCGTTATCATATTAGCCGAAAGACGTCATTGCTGAACATAGGCCTGTCCTGTAGGTCCTGCGCTATGGGTAGTGCAGGACCGGTCATCGTGGCAATCTTGTGAGGGGCCTACCCACGTTGCTCCAATCGGTTCGTGGTTGCCAAGTTGCGGTCCGAAAACCATTCCGCCCCAACGGCCATCATCGGTTTTACATGCCCGCCGAGCTAATCGGTTACATTCGTTCTGCTGCGGTTCTGCGGCCTGATTTTTATACAATCACTACGAGATAGTTTATTTGATATACAATGTGAACAAATTTTAACAAAGATTTACTTAATAAAATACAATGTCTGGATTGCTTTTCGCGTGATTACTTACACGTCATTATCACTTATATTAGCAATACTAATAATCCTAGAGCTATATTTATTGATCACCTTCAAAAGATTTTTCAAACCCTTTCTTGCGCTACCACTGTTACACTTACTACTCAATGTAGGTATTGATGTGAACAATTTATTCGGTAGATAAATAATATAATTACATTATAAATAGGTAAATAAAAAACCTTATAAATAACACTAAATTAAAACGAACAAATTAAAACTAAATAAACCTAAAATACATCTAAAAAATGGGGCCCCCTTGGCATGGTGTCAAATGTAGGTATTGAGTTGAATATGATTAATTAATAATAAAATAATGTCGCACTCACTAGAGATATTTCGTGGCTCTATTTATTATAAACCTATTTCCGTCTCCAGCTCTACTGTTCTTAAAGTATCACTGACATTAAATATGCCTTGAACTACCCACGCAACGGCATTACGTTTCGGGCCTTTTGTTAGAACAACAGGCTGAGCTGGTTTTACAATTTACTTATCGGTCTGCGTGGGAAGAAACGACATAGCCGAGCTCTAAGGGAGAAAACATGTTTGAAAAATATACTTCTTAGGTTTATAAAGGGACCTTTCTACCAGAGACGAGTGAAGATATAACCAATTGTCAGAAGAATAAAAAAAATGTCAACAAATATGACTGATTTTCTATGGACAATTTGATTCGATGTCTTTGACACTATCGTGAAATACGTTCGCAGATATATTTTACGTGAATACTAATAAACATAAATACATTTGACTAAAAATGTATGTGAACATTGTGAACTCAAGATTTAAGGTTTTATGTTTGTAATAAAACCAAAACTGTGTTCTAAAAGATTTTTATTTGTTTTTTTTTGCGCGATAAATGTATGTGACTAGCAGATTCGTACGAAATCACGTGACCATTTCCATAGATTATTAAGGTCACGTGTCTTATCGCTTATCGTACATGATTGTAGAATGACATCTTGGCTAAGTCTGCTCGATTTTCTTTGTACTTATACTCGTACCTTTATCGGTCGATAGCGGAGCGATCGGACATAACATAACTTAGCATTGTTCAAATCTTTCTCGCAGTTTTGCAGCGTAGCTTTCATATCTGTAGCATAGCACGTCTTCAATGGAAAGGTGCCATTACCCAACAGCTCCTCTATGAGGAGCATTTATTTTTATTGATAAATCCCTCGAGCAAAACTTCTGACGCGAGGTAATAACTCATAACTTAAATGGATTATTTGATTCGAATTCCCTGAATACTTAAATGTTTAAGCGAATTCGTAGTTTGAACGCTCAAAGGCACTCATACCACATTTAGAAGTAAATTAACATCACCTGACATAATAAAACGTCTTATTGGTTAAAAGTTACTCATTTAAATTACTTTAAGTATTTCGCTTAACGGTCGATTGCAAAAAAAAATCAGTACAGATGGCGCTTTTTTTTACGCGCTAGTGCGAGAAGTGGTTCATTTTACGTCACGTCCAAAACTTCGGAGGGCCATATGTACTGAAAAACGTCGTACGAGACACGTGCGAAAACGAAATTCGTAACTCGTGTCGATTTAAAGCACTCCATTCGGTCCTGCTTTAATTTATCTCCACTCGTTTCCAACTTCATTTTTTCGCACTTGTATCGTAATGTACTAATACAGCTAAGGCCATAATCGAAACAAAAATCACGGTCCGCATCAATTGTGTTACGAAAGTTTCTTAAAGACTGTGGTTTACTCTGGCCAACAACCTTCGGCAGTAGTAAAAACCTTCCAAGTGCGAGTCGGACTCGCGCACGAAGGGTTCCGTACCATTATCAATTTATCATTAAAAAAATACAGTTAAATCAACCTACCTCAAAAACTATAAGAGATAATTTAATCAAACCAAAACTCGTTGATAGAGTTTATTAATGTGCGTAACATATATTTTTTTTTGAATTTTAGATCGCGTAGTTTAAAAAAATAGAGGGGGGGGGCACATTTTTCAGACTTTCAGAGCTATCTCGAAAACGATTTGCTTAAATAAAAATGAGATTTATAAACCTTCATATCATTTTCAAAGACCTTTCTATTAATACCCCACACGCTTATATACAACTAAAATTTTTTTTCTATCCCTCAGTTACTTGTATGGAGGGCCCCAACCCCAATGGTTTTCTTTACAATTTAGTATCATAATCCTGTAGCGGTTCATACAACACGTATACTTACCAAATTTCGTTACTGTAGCATTTATAGTTTCCGAGTAAATCGGCTGTGACAGACGGACAGACGGACATGACGAATCTATAAGGGTTCCGTTTTTGCCATTTTGGCTACGGAACCCTAAAAATGGACAAATTTAAAAGATGTAGGTATCATATTAACCTTTGCTGCTATGCCTATAAAAAATAGATAGCAGGTTTTGCAAAAATATAATATTTGCGTAGTAACCATAGGCGCAGCTGTATCCAAGGATAAAACTTGTTTGAAATCCACGTGTTATTGCTCCATTTCTTCTCTAGGGAGAGGCGATATCTGTTGTTTATTGTTTGGATTAATCCAATGCATAAATTGAGATCTGTTCAGAATAATCAAAGGTTCCTTTGATGTGGTACAAGCCTGGTAAATTGGGCCATGAAATGTGCGCCAGATTGTGAAACGACTGGGATTTGAGATTTCGAATTGCGATCTTTAAAACGCTGGTGCGTCATGACATCTTTGATTAAAGTGTACCTATTATGTTTATATGTGATTTACTAAAACCAGAGATTATTGAGTGTGCTAAAACATAAGAAACGGTGAAACTAGCCAACAATATCTTTAATTTGACCAGTGTGAGTAATCATTTGGTTTTTGCAACTGGCTTTGTAATCGCATCTTTGCAATCGTTTACGGCATATTTCACACGAGTAGGATTTTTCACACGTGTGCGTTAGTTTATGGGCTCTTAATTTGCTCTGTTGAGTAAATCTTTTACAGCATATATCACACGCATATGGTTTTACACCCTAAATAGCTCTTTTGTCGAAATCGCCGACCACATACTTCGCAACGGTAACTTTCTGGTAAGTCAAGAACATCTGCATGAGAAAATAAATGCTTGTTTAAAGTTGTTTTTAAGGTAAATTGTTTCTGACATACTTCACAAGTGTACGGTTTTTTCCAGTGTGAAAACACATGTGGTTGCTTAAGTAGACCTAAATCCAAATGGTTTTTCAAATACAAATACAAATACAAATCGTTTATTCGCAGTAATATGGTTACAAATGGTCTTAAATTTCTATAGCAAGTAGATCTACATATTACACCACTTTTGGGCATGCGAATTTTATGTAATTTTTCCTACAATATTATACAATTCATGCTTAAACCTATCATGCTATTAACTTAACTATTTACATTTGTCTATATACAAGTTATACAGTGACATCTTTGTAGGCAAAAAATTCATTTACTGAGTAGAAAACTCTGTGGGTGAGCCATTGATGCAGTTGGGTTTTAAACATTTTCAATGGTAAGTTACGTAAATTTGTGGGTAGCTGATTATATATTCTAATGCCCATAATATAAGCATTTCTTCTGCAGTAATACAGTCTTGTTTTGGGTAATACTAGTTTGCCTTCGTTAACTGTCCGTTGTGTTCTAATGTCTCTAAAATTTGTAAACAGTTCTGGATTTGCTTTTACAAATATTGCTATTTGCTTTATAAAAAGACGAGGCAAAGTAAGCAGCTTTAACTTTAAAAATATAGGTTTACATGAATCGGTTACATAAGCACCACAAATTGCTCTAACACATTTTTTTTGCATTATAAATAACTTATTTAAATGCACTGAGTTACCCCATAACAAAAGTCCATACTGAAGCACAGAGGATACGTAGCCATGGTAAGCAGTAATACTTGTTTCTTCAGATGTCTGATGTCTTAAGTGTCGAAGCGCAAATGAAAAACTGCTTATCTTTTTACAAAGCTCGTCTATGTGAACTTTCCAATCACAGTGACTATCTAGAATTACACCGAGAAAATTGGCATGTGAGACTTCCGAAATTGGTTCATCTTTGTATTGAATATTAAAGTCAACGGGAGATGCTCGATGAGTATGGAAACGTATGAACTTCGTTTTGGACAGATTTGCTTTAAGATTATTTTTCTCTAGCCAATCAATCATCTTACTTATGGTTAAGTTTACTTCGTTTTCCAACTTTACTAGGTCTTTTCCTTTGATAATAACTGTGGTATCGTCCGCAAATAAAATACACTCATGTGCTATATTATCTGGGAGATCATTAATGTATGTAAGGAAAAGAAGAGGCCCCAAGACACTGCCTTGTGGAACCCCGTACCTATTAAATTTTAACTCCGATTTAAAACATTTCACTTGTCCATCAGCTTGCAGCTGGGTTATTTCTGTATATTGAACACGATCTTTTAAATAGCTACTCAGCCAATTTTCGGCAACTCCTCGAATATTTCTCTCCATATTTATTTAGTTTACTGATAAGCCTGTCATGATGGACAAAATCGAAAGCCTTTGTCATATCAAATAGCAAGACCACGACCATTTCACCCTTATCGACGGAATCTGTCACCGATTTTATGAGTTTAAAAATTGCTAGCGACGTTGACATGTTTTTGCGAAATCCATTTTGTTCACATTTTATAACATTTTGCTGATCAAAAAACTGATTTAATCTGTATACAACATTACTTTTTCATAAATTTTGCAAATTATTGGTATAAGGGTGATAGGGCGGTAGTTAGTTACATCTGTTATATCGCCTTTTTTGTGCACAGGCTTTACAATAGAACATTTGAGTTTTTCTGGAAAGGTACCTTCCAGGAAAGATAAGTTAATCAAATATGCTAAAATTTTTGCCAGTACTGTTGCGCAGAGTTTTATAATTTTGGTTGTCAACCCATCGTACCCAACAGCTACAGTGTTTCTTAAAGCCCGTATAACAGTTAAGATTTCTTGTTCGCTGGTCGGTTTTAGAAATATACTAGAATTGATGTTACTAATCTGATTTTTAGTTTCTATTATTTTTTGTTGATTATTAGTGACATCAACAAAATAGTTGTTAAAAATATTAGCTATATCGTATGGATCTGTAACAGTGGTATTTTCTATTTTTATCTGTTTAGTAAAGCTTGATGGATTATTGTTTAGAGACTGCGACTTTATAATTTTCCAAGCAGCTCGGCATTTGTTTTCTGCTCTTTCAATGTAGTTTATATTGCTATTTCGTTTCGATTCATTAATACAATTTCGAAGAGTTTTTGAATACTTCTTGAAGAGCGCTTTGAAATGGGGTTTATTATTATTCGTGGCATATTGATATTGAAAATATAAACGTCGCTTCACCAAACAACTTCTTTTGATAGCTTTCGTGAGCCACTGCATTTTACTTTTACTTTTACTATTTATTCTTACATTAATAAATGGAAAATTTAAGTTGAACAACAATGTAATCATATCATAGAATTGATTAAATGCTTTGTTACTATCTGTTTCCTGCATAATTTCAGAAAACGTCAGTGATTTAAGGTACCCGACGAATTTATTTACATTATCCTGACTAAAATCTCTTTTCGTTTGAAACCAGTACTTAGGAGCCCTATGAAGCTGAATTTTAAGTTTAAGGATTTGTCCTGTATCATGATCAGAAAGGCCTAATTTATAAACTGATCCAGTCGCAGATCTAATATTGCTTATAAATTGGTCGATACAAGAGAGCTTACGGGTTGGCTGGGAAATGTGTAATTTTGTATTGAATGATCTGCAAATATTAACCAATTGTTCTGCATATTTATCATTCTTCAGTATGTCAATATTTAGATCTCCTGCTAGTACTATCTTATTATTATGCTTTTTCGTTAGTCTATACAGCAGAAGCTCCAGCTTATGTAGAAATAGAGTCTTATCTGATTTTGGTGTTGTGTAAATACAAACAACAACCAGATTATTATCTGTAAGTCTGATACCACAACATTCAAAGACATTCTGTACCGAGAATTCTCTCGTAATATCAAGGTTAATAAAATTAATATCATTTTTGACTAGTATGCATACTCCTCCTCTTTTTAAATTTGGCCGAGACCAATGAGACCCTAGTACATAATTCTGCAATCCTACATTCCGTTCATCTCCCTTGGAAATAAACGTTTCACTAAGACATATTATGTCAATACTTTTGAGTGTTTCTTCTAGTTCTGCAACTGCTATAGCCAATACGTCTTGGTTATTCAAAAGTCCAGCAATATTCTGATGAAGTAATACCAAGTTATGTGATGTTTCAGGCATTTGTTTCTCGAAAAAACTTGTTTGCTTCTTCATTTTGTTCTCGAAGTCGTCGCGATGTTGAGATTGCTTCTTTGACTTTAAAGAAATCACTTATTTTTTTCTGCGTGCAGCTAGTTTTGCTCTGCTTTTTCGATTGAAAGAAGTCCGAGATTTTCTTTTGCACTGGTTTATCTTGACAGTTACTTAGTATTTTTGTGGACGATATGAAACTCCCTATATGGCCAATTATGTTTGTCATTCCAGCGTTATTAAGTTTCCCTGTAGTTTCCGAAAACATGTCTAGGGATAAGTCTAGATTTGAATCGAACGAGTAGTGCTGTTCATGGAAAGGCACGTTATTGCGTAATAGATGGTTAAAATTTTCAACTATTGCGTTGAAAATAGGCTTCCCACGTATGTATGTTGGACACGTCACGATAATATTTGTGTTCGTGACCGTGCATAGGGTATCATTAATTATTTTAATAAGCTCAGAGTGGTTACAGCTCGTGTGCATGTCCTCTTCACCGATCATAATGACACAATAGTCTTGTTTCGTTAAGCTCGACACTTTCCTGTCAAAGTTTTGTAGCATGATTTTGGTGTCTCCTCCAGGTGTTACAAAATGGCAACAGTCCCAATTTCTGAGCACGACATCATTTCTTGCAATATTTGAAACATTATTTCTGTTGTTACTGCTAATTATAACCATTCTCTTCCGTTTTGAGTCAGTATATCGTCGCTTTAAGGGTTCTTGGTTGGGAAAAAATTGATCTCCCTCTGCTTGCGAATTATTCGGTTTTGAGGCCTGAGTACTTTCGGGTGGTGCAATTGTAACTGCATTTCCATTTTCAGCCTCGCTGGACTCCATGTTGGGTCCTGTAGCAGTCGGCGATAGAAAGTTTCCTTGTTGATTTAAATATCTAATTTTGTTTTGACGTCTTTTTGTGGGTGTTAATGACGCTGGAGATGTTTCACTCAAAAGTTTTTTGTAAATGGTAAGTTTTAATTGTTGCTCTTCATTTTTTTTCTTTAGGGTGGAAATATCCTCATTGAGGTTAGCAATTTCCTCGTGAGCACTTGCTAGTTGAAGCGATAAACTATCGATTTCGTTGTGTAGTTCTTGAACCTGTAAGTCAACTGATTCAGAAATATTTGGTGCGCTTCGGGGACTATCTTGATCCAACACGGAACTCAACTCATCATTTGAACCAATCTCTGATTCTACGTCTGAAAGTGTTAATGCCTTAGGTTGAATTTTCTTATGTGCTTTTCTAGTTGTTACATTTGTAATTGGTTTTGGGCGGCTAAGATCTTTACACTGCTTTTGCTTTTTGGGCGTGTTACTCGTACCCGCTAGGCTATTCGTATCAATTTGCGTAGGTTTTTGAACAATTTTCATACAATTTTTACACTTCCAGGACTTCCGTTTATCTGGAGTCATTAAATCATACAATTTTTTCGACACCGCCGTGCATAAAATATGTAGGGGTGATTCACATTTTGAGCACATTAAAAAATGTTTTTCTTTTATTTCCAGCTGGCATTTTTTGCAAGTTGCATTTTCTGTGGAATGTGACATTTCAGTAAACGTAATATTCGTATCAGTCTTCTTAAACGCACGCCTTTCTGAACGATACGCGTTTCTGAACGGTACCTCAACTGTCACCTGTCATATGTCACAACTTGGAACGCCAAGGTTAATCAGCTGACTGATTACCTTTTATTTTCAATGTTTTTCTATTCAATAATCCAGTTATTTTAAAGTCTTATATGTGTGAGTGTGTTTTGAAATTTAATAACGAGATTTTTCTATTTTGTTTACTCAATATACAAGTGGAAATGGCTCACCAAGTGATGTAGTGTTCTGATTCCAAGAGTTGGTGTTAGTGCTTATGTTTTTCTTCAGTTTGAACGAGGTTTGTTTAGATATTCTCATTTATTTTAAATAAAATTCACTAAGACTTCACGTATAGTGTTGCTTTGTCAACTGTCACACACACTTCCTTTGGCAGATTTCACAGGAATACGGTTTTTCTCCAGTGTGTATTCGCATATGAAGCTTCAATTAATATTTTGTGCAAATCGTTTTTTACATAAACTGCACGAAAATTTAAATTGTCTGTTATCAATGTGAATTTGAAGGTGCGCGTTTAGATGACCTGAATGCCTAAATTTTTGTGGCATACATACACGAAGAAATGATTACTAAGCTGTACAGGTAGATAGTAGTAATTTTTGTACAGAACTTCTATTTAATAAATTGAAAAGAACTTAAAAGAGTAGATCATTTGGCAGAAGGTACTCAAACGTGACGTCACTTTTGAGTATTTCATATAAAATTCCATAGTAGTGATCATTTTGACAGTTCGAAAAAATATGCTGATTTGACTTGCCAGTCATCATGCCTATTGATGATGATGAAATAATGGTAAGGTAAGGATAGACGGAATCAATATGGCGTGCTCTGGGCTGGGCCTATATGTAGCCTTATGCCTTTGAGCGGTCAACTAACCGTGCATGTCCGCCTATCCGGTAAGTGAACTACACGGAACTAAAACTGGTCTGCAGGGCCGTGGGACCGGGAGCCGATGGCTGCCCTAGATGGTTCGAAGGATCCCGTTTATCTTGTTGTACTTACAGTTACGAGTAGCTGGACAGGGCAGTTCTTCATGGAAGTAACTGATAGAGTTGTAGCGATAGTTAAATATATTTTTCTCAAACATGCAATCAAATGTTGTCATTATGTTCGTCATAATAGGCTTTAAAGTATGACGTTGCAGGCGGATGACCTCGAGATAATAGTAAAGGATTTTCACACAAATTTAACGGCCTAGGCCGGTAAGTAATATTTTTTTAAAACATGGCGTCGGTTTTCATAACAGGCTAAACAGCTAAATTCTGTTTTTTTATTATGGTCGTATTTTTTATTTCATTGCATATGTTTTAGAAAACCACTATACATGCCTCGCCGTGAAATGGGCTTACCGGCTTCGTATCACTGTCCGGCCTCACTACGTTCGGCCGTCCATACCTACTCAGCCGGTAAGCAAATGTTTCCCGGCGTCTGCAGTAATGTACTATTTCATCACACTTGCTGTCTAAGCGCGCCATTGCTTGCATGCATATCGGTAGTAATAGAAAAGTGAAATTCCCTAGGGGGTAATAGAAATGTCAGTACGTAATTTAATAATATTTTGTCTTAAAACTTATTTTTTTGTCGGCAAGTGTGATGAAAAACATTGTATGCATCACGGTCGGTAAGCGGAATACTAACTCGAGTCATTAAAAGCCCTCCGCCTAGGGCGTCGGGCTTCTAGCACTCTCGTTAGTAATTCCGTGATTACCTCCCTTGATGCACAATGTACTTACCTTACTAGTAACAGTGGCATGATAAGTCGTTATGTACCTAGGGCCTGAGAAACCCAATCGGATTCCACGTTCGTATTCTAATAAAATCAATTATTAATTCTAATAAAATAATTATTTTATGACCTTATATCGTTTGTAGTTTGTTTTTTTAGGTGGTAGAATACCCTCCTACATATTTAGTGGAGCCAGTGGATTGCTGTAAATAGGCGATATAACATATAGATTTTTATCCTTTTTCAATTATTTCAGTCATATACTGGTACCTAGTGTGTCAATACGATTTTTTTAAGGCTATTGTGGCTTGTGGGTACCAAGTGACGATATGTATCTACAATAGATAGATACATACATACAGATACTTAAACACATAGACAGCCACGACCAATAAACAAATGTTTGTGGTAAATAAATACATAATTAATTACCTCACCGGGATTCGAACCCGCAATCTCCAGCTTCGTAGGTAAGATCACTACCGACTAGGCTGACAATATGATGAAACAGAACTGGAAAGAAAAATCTAAATGGCTAATAGAAAATTGTACCTTCCTATAAAATATTTCAGTCAAAATATTATCAGAAATACACCCTCGATTTGGGTCGGGTGGTAGGCGCCCACGATGTGTATTACTACCCTGTAATCCTATCGTATAGAAAAGAGCTCTGATAATGTCGGGTTCGAACCCGCACAGGATCGCGTTTCAGCGACAAACTTTATTGACTTCTCGTTTGTTAGGTACTTGTTTTTTTACGTTACCTTCCATATTTTCTCTTTGTTACTACCCTTCACCTTCACTTTAGTTACGTACATAATATAGGTACTTATACCACCGATACCGTCACCTCGGGTGGGCGCTGATCCAGGGGGGGGGGGTCAATGGGGCCACTTGCCCCCCCCTCACACTGCACTTATGTATGCCTAGATGCTGTTTTAACCTCGTAAGGCCATGTATGCCTAGATGCTGTTTTAACCTCGTAAGGCCCATTCTATTTATAGGACAAGTGAAATAATAACGCATTATCCTAAAAAAGTACATTTTCATCACACTTGCTGTCTAAGCGCGCCATTGCTTGCGCGCGTAGCGGGAGTAATAGAAAAGTGATATTCCCTAGGGAGTAATAGAAATGTCAGTACGTCATTTAATTATATTTTGTCTTAAAACTTATTTTTTTGTCGGCAAGTGTGATGAAAAACATTGTATGCATCACGGTCGGTAAGCGGACTACTAACTCGAGTCATAAAAGCCCTCCGCCTAACGGCGTCGGGCTTCTAACACTCTCGTTAGTAATTCCGTACTTACCTCCCTTGATGCACAATATACTATTTATTTTTAATTTAGGGACCTACAAAATAAAATTAATATTTCTTTGAAAAATAAGACGTAATGGGCTGTTAGGAGTAAATTTTGTTGTCCTAAAAATAGGACGTTGGGCCTTACGAGGTTACGTGTAAAATACTATCATATGGTAGGGCAGTGCCCCCCCCCCCCCTCAACGAAGTCCTGGATCCGCGCCTGACCTCGGGTTACAATTAGCCCTATGACGCTGTAGTGAAGTGACACGTCGGTGCCATCGCTAGTGTTGTACCAAGCTCACGTCCGTTCAGTAGGTACCTAATGCATTTCGTACTATTTTTTCCCCATTAACACTATTATAAGAGAACGAGTGCACTCAACGGGTGAAGTAGCCTGTCTTTCTTCATTAAGGCTCACCCGACTCGTAAATGGATACGCGTAGGGGAGACCAGGTATAAAAGTAACGCGGGATGAACGTAACAAATTCATTTAAAATTTTACTACGACATCTATCCGAACGTCCTTCAGGGCATTAGATGCCATTTCGATTCCCCCCTAACCCCAGTTACACCCACGGTGCTGTGACGGCAGGTTATGCGTGTAGTGCTATGGTCCCAGAAAAATGCGTCAAAAGTAAGTTTTTAACGATTTTTTCAATCTTAGCTAGATTTTTCATGGTAAACGCTATAGCTTGCGTTTTGCATGGGTGTTGTAAAGTCACTTATCATTTACAGTTTGAGAGTTGCTAATCAATGTTTTAATGATACTTTTTACGTTTTTTTGCTACGTGTTTGTGGGCTTCTGGAAATTCGATACCCAGGGATGATTGAAACAACTTGTTACTTTGATCCCGATTTCCAAATTGGACGCTCATTGGTACACCTACGTGCTAGCGTTTATTAAATAACTCATATACTTAGTGCTTTTTTATTGCAGAATGTCTAATATACACAAAATAACAACAGACAAGTCCACCAAAATAGAAATAATAGCTTTAGCTGCAGTTGAGGTGATCCTTTTTTTAAATGCCCTACAGGGATGCAGCAAAGACGTACCAACTGGCTCACATCACTTTATATAGACATGTAAAGTAAAGGAAAGCTTTACTTGAAAGTTCAGCGGCTCTACCCAAGGCGGGATTTGTTTCTGGAAACAAATATTCACTGTCAATGAGGAGTAAAACACATTTTTTTTATCATATTAGGAACATTGTATGATTAGCTTAGTAGTACCAATACTCAGAAATAAGGACAATGCAGGAAGCATTTAATTCCTTGGATTACACCTAAGCATTTGTTTATATGCCATTTAGAATAAGACAGAAAATTGATTGCTCTCACGTCACTCATATATCCTATAGGTATAGATTAATTTCATCTCATATTATTAATATGATACCTTATATTATGTTAATTACATTCATTCATTGTTAATGTTTGTCTTTGAGATAGTGATATTGTAAGACTGTTGATTACTTAAAAATACTAATTACACATAATTATATTGATAATTTTAAAGTTATTTACTTTGTTTCTATTATCCCTATGCACTGTTACAACCAGCCCCGGGGGTAGGGATAATTGCAACAAATTCCATCCTTCACTGTGAGCCATTTTTCTGTAAAACTATTCGGTGTATGAAGTTTATTTTGGTACCAAAAGATACATGAAATATGTGTCTATTGCACATAAAGATGCAAAGTTTGACAACTGCTACCAAAAAAATATAAAAAATCAAAAACTGAAAATTGTTACGTTCATACCTGGTCTCCCCTATCCAGAGACAAGTAGATAATTTAGACTGCAGGTTTTGTACGAACCCAACTCTATGTAAGTATAGTAAGTTTTTTTAGGATTAGAGATTTGGTAAACAATGTAGCAGCCGCCGACAACCATTTTTAAAGGACTAATGTTAAATCGAAACTTCATAGGGCTAATTTTAAATGTTAGGAATCTTCACTAAAACTGCAACTCAACAGGCCTATATTATGTAGTTATTTGATTTATTTTATCTGCACCGAAGACAAATAAAAATCAGTCAGTTTTTATAGAGATTAATTCCTTTTATTGCTGTTGAGTGTAGGTACATGAGTATAATATATAAAACTAAGCACGAAAACGTAGTAATATTTATATGAATTTTATTATCATGATAATTTTATTAATATACGTTTACATTAATAAAAATCTTACAATTTAAAAAACAATAACTACTTAGTAATAATATTAACTAAATCTTAAAAAATAAATTAGTAAAAGTAATATTAAAATATTAACTTAAATAAAACTAAACCTACAAAAAAAAAACCCTTGAAAGGGGCTACCCACTCATGAAATGGGCTACCCACCCAATAATTACATATATTGGTTTAATTACAAAAACGTTGATGACAAAAGAAAAAATTGCGTAATAGGATTGATAATGTTGAAAGTAAAAAACCCGAGCCGATAGTTCCGAATGTCTTCTTCTTTAGGTTTATTATTATGAAATGAAATGAAATTAAAATGAAATGAAATAAAATTTATTTATGACAAGCACGATGGACATATACACATTTTACACATTTACAAATAGCACACCACAACAGCTTGCCACAAAAGGGTCACAACTCAGCATGTAGCTGGCTAGGCCAGCGCTGTTCTTCCGTTGTGACCCCCAGGTACGTATACTGGCCGACGAGGCGACCACTTATGCAACTCATGCAATACCAGAACTGGATTAAGACATTTTAAAACAGACATTTAGACAGTGTAAAATAATTCCTTTTAAAATAATAATATTTTGATTGGCGTTTTGAAATTATAGTATTTTCGATTTTTTTTTAATTTAGTGCTTAAGTACCGAGTGTTTAATAGTCGATACACACCTGACTAAAAGAAGGTTTTTTAATTTTGCGCAAATTCGGTGTAAATTTGAAAAAGCTCAGATACACAGTAGAAAAAATCTCTGTTGTAAAGAGATAGACAGTCTTTATTTTACTATCCACTTATCTCCTTCCTACGGGCTCGCACTTTACGTCGCGGCCAATAAATTTAATGTACACTCGGCGCCGAATCACGCTTAGTTTATAAAATGAACACGATCAAAACCAAGTTTTTTTTAATTTAGTGCATGCTTAAATTGCTTAAGTAGTGCTTAATTGTCTTTTTAACCCGACTAAAATAAGGTTTTTTTTAATTTTACGCTTATTCGGTGTAAAAGAGAAAAAGCTCAGATACACGGTTGAAAAATCTCTGTTGTAAAGAGATAGACAGTCTTTATTTTATTATCCACTTATCTCCTTCCTCTACAGGCTCGCACTTTACGTCGCTGCCAATAAATGTACACTCGGCGTCGAATCACGCGGAAAATGAGTTCCCATCTTACATGGAAGCTAAATAATCCAATAATACACACGCCAGAGTATCCTGACCCTTAATATGAAAGCGGGTTCATACAGAGTGTACATAAGTATAACGACAGAATATAATAAAATAGTACATTACGACACAAGTGCGAAAAACATGAACTCCCTTCGGTCGTGTTTTAAAACATCACCGCTCGTTTCGAATTTCCCTTTTTACACGTGTCTCGTGCGACGTTTTTTAGTACAGATGGCCCTCCAAAGTTTTGGATCTGACGTAAAATGAGCCACTTCTCGCACTAGCGCATAAAAAAGGCAGCATCTGTACTAAAAACATTTTTTATTTGTGTTAATTTGCACATAAAGAATTTTTCTATTTGCACCTCATCTTAAAAATAATCTTAAATAGTTTCAGTTAGTTACTGCGATGTTACCGCCTGAATTCGACAGGATTACCCAAACCAAGTCACATTATAATGGCAGCGAGCGTTGTAGCCAAAAATGTGTTTATCACTAAGGTATAATACATAAGTGTACGTTTTCACAAATTAATTTCATTATAAGTAGGTATGTATACAACCTCCGTCTGATATGATGGTGATGATGATGAGGTATTTAAAGTTAGAGTGAATTTAAGAAACATATTGTTTGTGGACCAACACAATTTTTCTTATCAAATATTTTTGATAATGATTTTAGCGGTTGCCATAACTATGGTCACTCGGACTTGGTGAATTTAGCAAGCTTTATTCGACATTTTAGTCTAATCTCTAATTACGCGGCGTTTTTCCGGCTTTTGCACCTGTTGGTATTTATCCTTCCTGCCACGCTGGAGGTCCCGGGTTGACATCCTATTTAGGGATTTCTTTATATATTATACTTATGACAAAAATATGGAATTCTTAATGCTCATTGTTTTTATGTATTGAAATATTTATTCGTATCTACCTATTACATTAAATGTCGTCACATGAACAGAAACTTAAATTGAGCTTGCCGTAGCACTAAATGATTAGTCTAAGAATATCCCATGATAGTCAGTATTATAATTATTTGTTCATTAAAGTTTGTCAGTTTATTCGTGCCACCGTGTACAAACAGGGGTCAGGGGTAGTAGCCATCGGATTATATGGCCCATGTCGCGTGGGACCGAGTACTAAAATATCTATTTAGTATTGGAGCAGCAATAACTCTATTTTCGGCCTCAGAAAAATCCCGCGAAATTATTTCCTTGATTGAGTCCAAATCACATACGAGGAATCAACCACTGATGTGTCGTGTGTGATTTGGACGCAATCAAGGAGATAATTTCTCGGGATTTTTCTGTCTGGTTTTGATGCTTATATATCCGTTTGCGGGGCGATAATTCTATGAAAATGATCACTGATGATTAAGATAGGCAGTTGTTTGTCTTGCACATCTCCATACAATTTTTATGTTCTCTTTACGTTTGCATTTACGTATTATATGCAAAGAGAGACCCAAGCCCGCATATGTAAGTACCTACAATAAAAAGATTCCGCATCATTTTAATGGGGTATTATGCTGGCTAAATTTAAAGACTAAAATATACTACCCTATTACTTTTTTTGGATTTAGCCTAGTTTTTGTTTAGTTGTTAGTAATTATTCATCACATTTGCTGTCTAAGCGCGCCATTGCTTACGTCCGTAGCGGGAGTAATAGAAAAGTGAAATTCCCTAGGGAGTAATAGAAATGTCAATACGTGATTTAATAATATTATGTCTTAAAACTTATTTTTTTGTCGGCAAGTGTGATGAAAAACATTGCATGCATCACGGTCGGTAAGCGGAATACTAACTCGAGTCATAAAATAACTCATCTAACACTCTCGTTATACCTATATATATACCTACAGGTAACTAATACTTATATTACGAATACATTATTCTTGAAGCATGTGATAGTACTGTATAAACAAGGCTAGAAATACGGAAGTGAGTTATTGTTTAGTTTTCAACTTCCTCCAATTAGCATGTTCGCTCCAAGTTCTGCTGCTAGCTTAGCTTCATACTTTTATGGATATTTT